>CM064573.1:28465489-28740489 GCA_032716605.1 Paralithodes platypus | reverse complement strand
CTTTAACTTTGAATAGTCACTACAAGTTGACACGAATGTCTATATCCTGTTAAGGCTTGTTACTGGCATCCACAAATACAGAGTGCTGTGCAGGCAAGTCCTGATCTGAAGCATTTGCATCTCCTTGTGCAGTCCTTCTTGCACGAACACTTCGTCAACTCCTGGCAACTTGCTGCAATTGTTGCGAGTTTTTTTTGCCCACAATTTCTCCATGTGTCTCCATCTTTTACCCATCCATAGTCAGCAGGGGACTTGATGTATGGCTGAGGGTTAGTTGCTTGAGCCCAGACAATTGCTGCCTGATAGGCTGCATGCTTGACATGTTCTTTAAGGGCTGCCTGTGTCGGTGGAATTGTTTTACAGGAGGATTGGGCTTCTTGCTGATATATGCTGGTTTCACATTGGTGTATGCTTCTGGAAGCTCAGGAACTTTCTTCACCTTACATCCTACTCGAGGCTGAGGAGGTTTGCGCTTCACTCCTGGATTCTCTGCACTAGGATTCTGGAAAAGCGAAAAACCTGTGCCATGGAAGGATGTACTGGCTGTAGTGGCAGTGGGGTTTTGCTCGATATTATAGAGAGCTGCAAGTGTGAATATATACTTCATCAGGATTGGGGAGCATACGACTCCTTCTTCAACGTACTGATCTACCACAGCTTCTCCCAGTTGAGAAGTGATCTCAAGAACTCTATCTTAAGAGATGCACATTCCATTGTCATGTAGCAGCTCACTACTCTGTCTCTTCCTCGTCTTCGAGTAGACAGACAGTCCAATGTACACTGCCAAGGGAGTCTTCCGCTTCTTAGAGTGCCTATGGGTTGACGTCCCTTCCTTGTATCTGCCAGAACAGTTGTATTGTAGGAGTTGTGCCATGGCAAGGTCAGACTTGTTGGCTCCGTTACGTAGCTGAGATTTTATGTCAGCTCCATGCTCGACCATACAGACAAACTGAAGCAGTGATGGTGGAACAGCTTCATCAATGGCATTATCATGGAATGCATTGGCAAATGTTGTTGTTTGCTGAAGCATTTCCTTTTGTATATTTTCAGCGGCTTTGGCTATGTGAATGGCCTCACTGTATTTGGATGCCAGAATGGCTCCTACATCTTTCCGAAATGCAAGAAGTACATCTCGCCCGTTACGATGGGCTTCAAGTTCTGGGATGCGCAGCAGCAATTGCTCCTTTAGTCTCGTTCTGTTCACATCAGGGGATTCCACCCCAAGCTGCTCTAGTAGCTGACTGTACAGAGACACCAAGTCTACAAGCTTGAAGGTGACTGAGACACTACCCTCCTCGCTAGCATTCCTCATTTCATTGACATATGTGACCAATTCAGAGAACACAATCGGGTATATTTTCTGCTTGTCTAATCCTTCAGCATATTGCTGTGTTTCCTGATAGTTCAGGTGGGCTCGTTCTCGATTGTACAGAGCTACTAAGCAGCCAGGATAATATTTCAGCTCTTGAGCTACAACATCTCCAACGCTCAGTTTGGCCAAAAGCCTGCAGTCACCAAGAGTCTGGGCATACTCATTGAGTCTCTGGTTCAGCTTCATTGTCATGGCTTCCCGGAGATTTGTCACTGAATCTTGTTTCTCACATAGGAAGCATTCTAGTGTTGCTGGCTGTTGTGATCTACATGGCACTTTGCTACAGGAGCTTTCTTCTCTACCATCTGAACCTGAAGCTCTCTTCTGAGCTTTCTGCAGCTTTGTGTTGTTGAATAACAACCTGCAGCTCTCATGGTATTTGGCGTGATTCTTTCTCAATGTATTCTCAATACCAACACCTTCATCAAGCCTTGTTGGGTCAAAATTAATTGGTAGGGCATTGAGTGATTGAAAGAGAGGAATATTTGTGGCTAGTTTGCTGTAGCCATCTTCGTCCTTTTTAGTTGGATTGTCTTGGGGTAATTTCAGGATTTCATTTTTGTCCAACTGACACAGATAACACTTGGTCCAGTTTGTCTTCCATTTACAGGTTTGTGAATCCATGATAGTCTTGATTGTGGCCGAGGGTTTATCCTTTTACCACCCCGCACTTATGAATTCACACTTTTGGGTATGGGATACGACCAGGTTCGTGCAATATAGCCCTACCATAGAGGACCTTATGGGAATCGACAGTTAAACCGTTTAACATAGATGACAGTCAACATCTGCGCCAGTGTTGTAAAACCCTTGGAAGTGACGTCTCCTATTAGGTGCTCTATGGCCCTACACCTAGCCCGATCGTTCATCCAGCCTCCTTCAAGTCCCGTGCTATCTGTAGACCATCTGGATGACTTCTTTAACCCTTAACTGGCGGCACCCGGCTATTGTCGAGTGAAATAAATGTGGCCTATGTGGCAGGTCACGGCTATTGTCGAGTGCAATTTTGAGCACGTAATGTGCTCTGAGAGAGAGCGGAGCAGTGGGAAGTGCGTAGGTTACCTCATGACCGCTCACCACGGTGGCCGTGGAGCTACTGAGATGTACTCCTTTGTACTCCACCCTCTCTCACTCGTTTCACACGTAATAATGTATGAAAATGACCGTATTTTACCGATTTTGCCCTTCGGTTGCACGATCGTTGCAAGACAACCAGTGATCGTAGAAGGATAGTTCTGGTATCATTGGAAAGCTGAATTAACACCCTTTCAGGGATGCATACTTGTATTTCGCTCTGGCTCTTGTTTATGCATGAAAACGAGCACGGAAACAAGCTCGTTTGCGGTAAAACCCCCCGCTGGGCGGCACATCAAATATACTCCTCCACCCGTTTAATCCCCCGTTATCCTTGGTTCATCTGTCCCGCGCTGGCACGTCCTGTCAATTCAGGTGCGTCTGCTTAAGCTTTGGGGGCCTGTTAAGCAGAATTTGGGACACTAAGATACTGAGCAACAATGCTATTATTTATCATGCTACGCTGATGCTCTGATGCTATGCTAAGTATCATTAGCGGAAACTGGACCCCATGCCGAGTCTCACGGCAGCTATGTCACCAGCGTGCCCTGGTAGTGTGCTGACACCCACTCTATTCTAACATAAGAAGATGAAGATGAAAATTAATCACCAACACCAATATCACATTAAACTGTATACCGGAAGCCATTAGAATAGTCAATTATGTTTTAACACCTTACGAGCGGCCTATGCGGTTTATTTATGTGTACCGCACAGCGGGGTGTTTTTAGCCAAAATAGGGCTGTTTACGTGATCATTTTCATGCCTAAATAAGACCCAGAACGTAAAACTAGTACCTATCCCTGAAAGGGCATAAACAGAGCTTTCGAATGACACCATAACGATCCTTGTATGATGGATAGTTTTCTTGCAATAACCGTGCAACGCGAGTGCAAAAAGCAGGTAATTCGGTACTTTCAGTACATAATTGAGTATGTAGCGAGTGAGAGAGGGAGGAGGGAGCTGAGATTTGTGTCAGTAGGTTCGCCGCGGTGGTCTGGAGCAGTCATACGCTCGCTAGTCTCCTGCCACCACTTGTCTCTCTCTCTCAGCCACATTACGTGCTGAAATTGCCACTCGAGTTATGTCGAGCGCCGCCACATAGTCCAGCTTTATTTAACTCGACTTATGTTGCTCGCCGCTAAATAAGGGTTAAAACATTGCAGAATTATCCTTATTGGCATTAGTGTGTATAAAGCATGTATAATATACCAAAATAGGTAAAAGGATAAACCATTTAATCTCCAACCACAGGTATTACATGCAAAAGTACGTTTTTCTGGAATATTTTGGCCGCCATCCTGGATTTTCAAATGGCCAATCAGGTAGATTTTGAAGAGTCACCTATATAGAATATTTGTGCCAATGTTCATGATTGTATCATCATTTGAAATATTTTGGCAATATTTGCAATTATCTGCTCTACTAAAAGGGGTGGCCACGAACGAACCGCCCCCATGCACCTCTGTCCCAAGTCAGTCGACGCCCCTCCTCCCAACCAGCACCGCCTTCATCCATATACTTCCTCACTCCATCCTTCCACCTCTCCTTCAGTGCACCTCTCCCTCTCTGTCCTTCCACCTCGCTCTCGTACACCCTCTTAGTCATTCTCTCGCTTTCCATATGTTCCATATGGCCGAACCATCTCAAGTTGTTCCTTTTCACACTTTCCAGCACATTTACCTCCACACCACACCTCCTTCTTACTTCCTCATTCGTCTGTCTATCCCTCGATGTAACTCCGCACGCACTTCTTAAGTAGCTCATTTCCACCGCTCTCACTCTTGGTCTGAATCTCTTCCCGAACGCCCATGCTTCGCTTCCGTAAGCTAGTGTCGGGATTACCACTGTCATGCAAGGACTTCTTCACTTCCATACTGACCACCCTATTTCTTGTTACTGCTTTCAACGTTCCTACAACCCTCTTCCCCTGTTGCATCCTCTCCCGCATTTCTTCATCCATATTCCCATCTTTACTCAACACACTGCCCAGATATTTAAAAGAGCTGACGATCTCCATAGCCTGACCGTTCAACTTCACCTCACACTCTGTGACTTCACCCCTTTCGAAGACCATAACCTTGCTCTTCCCCGCATTTACCTTCAAATTCCATTTTTAGCACACTGTTCCAAACTCATTTACAAGACCCTGCAACTCCCATTCATTATCGCTCATCAGAACTGTATCAACCGCAAACAGCAGTATAGGCAGCTTCCACTCATTTCCCTCCATTTTCAACAATACACCAACATCCACTGCTCTTCCTAGTATTTCTTTCATGACTCCATCCATATATACAGTTAACAACCACGGGGACATCACACATCCCAGTTTCAACCCAACATTCAGGTCAAAGAACTCTCTCTGCTCATTCTCCACACAAGCTGCCGCCTTTGCACCCTCATACATGCTCTTCACTGCTTTCAGCAACTTGCCATCTACTCCGTATATTCTAAGTACTTTCCACATACCTTCTCTATCCACTCTGTCATAGTCCTTCTCCAGGTCCATAAAGGCAATTTACACCTTTTGTTGCTTCTCCAGATATTTCTCCACAACACAATTCAGGGTAAAAATCTGATCTACACATGCTCTTCCCTTCCTAAAACCTCCCTGCTCGTCGCCTATCCATTTCTCCACTCTCACTCTCACTCTCTCAATCACTACCCTACTGTACACCTTCCCTACTACGCTTAAAAGACATATTCCTCGGTGGTTACCACACACTCCTCTTTCCCCTTTGCTCTTATATAGGGCGACTATTATGCCAGTCTTCCAGTCATCGGGTGCCCTCCCCTTCTCCCATGCTAGTTTGCACATTTTCCATACCCATTCGATCACTATCTCACCACCATACCTCAACATTTCCCCACACACTCCATCTGTTCCTGGTACTTTCCCCAACTTCACTCTTTTCATGGCTTCCCACACTTCTGACCTGATCCCCACCTCCTCTTCCACTACTTCTCCTCCTCTCCCTCCCATACCATATCCAACTATGTTTGCTGGCTCTTCATTCCTTACATTCCTTACATTTAGCAACTCGTTGAAGTACTCCCTCCATCTTTCGACTCTCTCTTGCTTCTCAGCTAGCATTCTCCCATTCCTATCTTTCACACCCTTACTGTTTCCCTTGCTACCTTCCCTAATTTTCTTGACTTCTTTCCAGAACAGTTTCTTACACTCCCTCCATTTTACACTCAGATTCCTTCCAAATTCCTCATCTACTCTTCTCTTACTTTCCTTCACCACTCTTTCTCTCCACGTACCTCGCTCGTTTCTGCCTCTCCAAATCTTCATTCCCTCTACTACCCAACCATTCTCTATACGCTTTCTTCTTGTCTTCCACAGCTATTTTTTCCTCTTCTGTCCACCATGCTGTACCTTTCACTCCTCTCCCTCTTCTCCTCACTCCACACACCTCCTCACATGCTCCACAGATCTCTTGCTTAACCCTTATTTAGCGGGCTAGGTGGTCTATTTGACCGTAGCACCCAGCGGGGTGTTTTTACCCTAAATAGGGTTGTTTACGTGATCATTTTCATGCCTAAATAAGATCCAGAGCGTAAAACAAGTATCTATCCCTGAAAGGGCATAAACAGAGCTTTCCAATGACACCCCAACCATCCTTGTACGACCACTGGTTCTCTTGCAACGATGGCGCAACACGAGTGCAAAAACCATGTAATTAGGTACTTTCCCTACATAATTCCCTGTGTAGCGAGTGTGAGGGGGGATGGAAGGATGGTTTTCACTTCAGTTGGTCCACCGCGGTGGTGGGCGGCGGTCATAGCCTTACTACGCTCCTCACACCGCTCAGCTCTCTCTCTCAGCAACATTACGTGCTGAAAATGGCACACGACATAAGTTGTGAACCGCCACTTAGCCCAAATTTATTTCACACGACATAAGTTGCGCGCCGCCAATTAAGGATTAAACTCCTTGCTCATCTCCTCCACTTTCTCCATATCTTCCAGGTCGAACCCACCTAGTCGTCTTTCTACTGCTCTCCTGCTCGCCGACCCGTGGTAATAACGTTCTTGACATTGTACTTGCAACAAAAGAAGAATTAATAGAGAATTTGAATGTTGGTGATGAATTCAGTAACAGCGACCATCGTACGATAACTTTCACTTTAAAGTTTACTAGTAACGAACCAAATAGTAGCATCGAAAAAGTCCCTAATTTCAAGAAAGCAAACTTCCATAAACTTAGAGCTATGTTTAAAGAAACTGACTGGAGCTTTTTAATTCACAATAACGACATAAATACATCTTGGAAGTTATTCGAAGCCACTTACCTAAAAGCAGTGCAAGACTGCATACCATCGAAAACTCGGCGTCCAGGCCATAATAATAAGCCCAAATGGTGGAATAAAGATATTTCAAACTGCCTGCTTGCTAAAAAATTTGCTAATGATAGATTAAAATCCTCACAAAATGACGAAGAACGGCTGAAATTTGTAGAGCTACGACGCAAAGCCAAAAAGTTAATTAAGCAAAGTAAAAAGACCTTAGAGTTACATATTGCGAATCAAAGTAAAACAAACCCGAAAGAATTCTATAGTTATATCAGAAAGAAAAAAGTCGTTACTTCAACTGTTGGACCGTTAGTCGATGAAAATGGAGAATACACCAAAGACAAAGAACAAATGAGTAATGCCCTCAATACCTTCTTTGCATCAGTTTTTACAACAGAAGACCTCAGTGATATCCCTACACCATCGCCGATTCAGATTGATAATTCAGATGTTCTAAGCAATATCACCGTTACAGAGAGAGAAGTATTGAATTGTTTAGATAAACTCAAGGTAAATAAAACGCCTGGACCTGATACAATCTCGCCTAGAGTTCTAAAGGAAGCTAAGGATGAGCTCTCTAAACCACTGACATTACTATTCAATAAATCCTTGCAGTCTGGAACTATGCCCGATCAGTGGAAGCTAGCCAACGTAACACCGATATTCAAAAAAGGCAGCAAATCCCTACCCAGTAACTATCGTCCAATTAGCTTAACCTCAGTTGTATGTAAAATGCTAGAAACGGTCATACGAGACAGACTCGTAAATCACTTAGAGGAAAATAACATACTTAAAGATACTCAACACGGCTTTCGTAAAAAACGTTCCTGTTTAACAAACCTCTTAGACTTCTTCCACGATATCCTCAACCTCTACGATGAGAGTAAAGCTGTAGATATTATATACCTTGATTTTCAAAAGGCCTTTGACAAAGTTCCCCACAAACGTTTACTGCTAAAACTAAAAGCGCATGGAATACAAGACGGTGTGTTGAAATGGATAGAAAATTGGCTCAGCGACAGAAAGCAACGAGTAGTCATAAACGGTAAGGCATCAAAATGGACCAATGTAAGTAGCGGGGTACCCAAGGGATCGGTACTAGGACCAATTCTCTTTCTAATTTACATCAACGACATAGATGAGGGTCTCGCCTGTACAATCTCAAAATTTGCTGACGATACAAAAATTGCAAATAGCGTACTCTCAAAAGAACAAGTTGACGATATGCAACACAATCTAGATAAATTGTCATGTTAGGCCCAAATTTGGCAAATGAGTTTCAATGCGGATAAATGTAAAGTACTACATATCGGATACCTAAATGAGAAAGCAAACTATTCGATGAATGGCACTCAGCTTAAGAATGTAAACAGAGAAACCGATCTGGGAGTAACAATATCGAGTAACCTAAAACCGAGTCAACAATGTTCAGAAGTTGTTAAGAAGGCAAACAAAATAATTGGCTTTATAGGCAGGTCATTTGAGCATAAATCCAAAGAAGTTATCCTAACCCTTTACAATTCATTAGTCCGCCCTCTTCTGGAATACTGCGTTCAATCCTGGTGCCCTTATTACCAAAAAGATATAAACAAGCTAGAACGAGTTCAACGTAGAGTTACCAAAATGATACCTAGCCTAAAGAACAAACCATACGAAGAGCGTCTTAGAGAATTAAATCTATTTCCTTTAACCCAGCGCAGATTAAGAGGTGACTTAATTCAAGTGTTCAAAATCATCAAAGGCATCGACAATATGAACTGTAGTAAGTACTTCACTATCGACCAATCTAATTACACGCGGGGAAACGGTTGCAAAATTATTGGTAAATCTTTTAACTCACACGAATCTAAGAATTTCTTCTTCAATCGAGTTGTCAATTTGTGGAATGGGCTTCCCCGAAACGTTATAGACTGCATCACCGTTGATTCATTTAAACTCCGCCTAGACAAATATCTCGCATCAAACCCGCGACTGACTGCGTTTGTAAATGAATAACTTTATTTTATCCCCCCCTCAGTTACTAACCCATCTGTCCCCTACTAACTTCCTAATCCAGCCACGGACATTAGTTCCAGGGCAGTAATTCCCTTTCCAATGTTCCCTTACCCACTCTAAACCACTGTTTGGACACTTGATCCTCAGTGTTTTGGAGGACAAGCAACCTAGAAGGGTCACTAGATCTGTTGTTGCTTGATTTCCTTTGTACTCCTTTGTACTACTCTTCCCTGATTTCCTCCTCCTGTAGCCTCTCCACCCTCCTCACCATTCCACCTTCCTCTCGCCTCCCTCCAGCTCTCCTCACCCACTTTTTTGTATCCTAATTTTATCTACTACTACATAATGATCAGACAGACCCCCTCCAATACCCCTATACACCCTAGCATCCAGCACAGATTTCTTCATTGGTTCATCCACACATACATAATCAATCAGTGACTTTCGTTCCACCACTGTCGTCCTTCATCGTCCACACCACTTTCCATGTGTACAGTACATGTGTATCATTCTGTGCCGGAAGAAGGTGTTGGCTATCCACAGCCTCCTCCCCACACATACGTCCACAAGTGCACTACCATTCCCATTTACCTCTGACGGTACCCACCACCCTCCATCAACTTTCCTATCACCCACCTTACCATTCATATCCCCAATCAGAAATATTCTTTCGTTCTTATCAAACTTATCCAGGCACGCCTCCACATTCACCCAGAACTCCTCTTTCTCTCTTACAAGTCTATCCTCTGTCGGAGCATACACACACACAATGACCCACGTTTGTGTTCCTACTTTCATTCTCACCCACACAATCCTTGAACCCACAGACTCATATTATCGTACACGCTCCTTCCATTTGTTACTTACAAACAAACACGCACCATCTCTCGCTGCTCGCGCCGGCCCTCACTCACTCCAGCACAAACACCCATTCCACACTCCCACTCTCTCACATCTGTACCCCTCCATTTGGTCTCTGTCATTCCTTATACATCCAGTCTGGCATTCACTAACACTTCCAAAACCTCTCTCTCTTTTGTGCCATCATTTATGCCTCTCACGTTCCATGTAGCTATTCTAAGATTGTCCGTAAGATTGTGCATAGTCGGTCGGGGTTCGTCAACACAGGGTCCGTCCGCATCCGAGGCTGATCGTTCGTTTTTCGTTGCTTCATTATTTTTCACGGGTGGGGGTTGCAAGCCCACCGACCCAACCTCTTTAGTCGCCTCTTACGACACGCAGAAGGCACGTGGGGCATATTATAATCCCTTACCCCCAGGGTTTAGGAGTAAAGTCGGTTGGTGGAGGTAACATAATAATTTTAATACTAATAATTGTTATGCCAACAATAATATTACCATCAATGATCACCACAACTGTCATGACACAGGCCTAGAGCTATTTTCTTACATGGAACAGCCTCCGCACCAGTTACCACCAAGACAACATGCCTTCTACCACCACCAGAATAACAACAAAGTCAGAACAAGCCCTTCTAGCTCACAACACCATCAAACATTACAACTCAGAAGAAGGAAACTCTATGACTAGCAACTAAGCCATTAGCATAAAATCAAAACTCCCAATTTGTTTGGTCACTGCTAGGTGTGAGACTAGCACAAGCTTCAGATCTCCACCCCTTGTGTGGTGAGAAACTAACCCTGTCCATACTTTATTTCCCTAAGTATTGGACAGTCTAAATTTAAGTGTAATCTTAAGTAATAAGTTTGTAGGAATAAGAATCATAATAATATGATTTAGTATAAATGGGAAGAATATTGGATTATGTACTGTATTAGATATTAAGTAATATATCGTTCCTATAAACTTAGGTAATAATTCTTGGGAAGCGAAATAAGTCCCGACCTCATTGCGCATGCGCGAAAAGGTGAGGCTCCCGAAAATTTTACTGGGAACCGTCACTCGCTCTCCAACTACCACCGCCGACAGTACAAATTTCCCTTGTTCTCATCTCATACCACTAACACGATAGAACTAACCTCAACGTAGATTCCCATCAATTCACCTATCATCTATTATCCTCCTAAATTATCATTTAAGTCTAGCGGCCCCCTTCCATCATTAACTATTCATTATTTCCTCCTTAATTGTTTATCTTAAGTTTCACTACTCTACCGCCAACCTGATGCCTTGTTTCCACTCCACTATAACCTAACCCGTCGCCTATGACCCAGCTACCAGGTAATATACTATTGTGTAGTGTTCTTTAATTCTACAGTTCATTTCCTCCAATAATAACCACAAACCCCCTGCCAAATATGAGACTGGCTCCCCTGTCAGGTGTGAGACTGACCCTGCCAAGTGTGATACTGGCTATCACTTGTGTTTGATACAGACACAAGTGTTACCTGTGAGGCACTTAGCTCACACACCGTGTATGAGACCGGCATCACAAGAGAAACGATTCACCTCTATCTACTCTAAAGCATGTGGTGTGATACCTGGCAAGAAGAAAAAGAGAAGACTAGAGAAAAGAAACAACTCTACCGACTCTAAAGCCTGTGGTGTGAGACCTAGCAACTATATACCCCTTGAGAAAATTAGACATAAGTCTCCATCACTAACATGAAGTGAAGTACAACCGGAGAGGGGACAAGGCCTTGGGCAGTATACCTCAAACAGTGAAGATTGTAGATGATATCCTGGCTTATGACAGTTCGTACCCTGATCATCTAAAACATGTGATACTAATACTGAAACAATGTGATGAACAAGGGATTACCTTGAATCCTAGTAAGTTTTGCTTTGTAGCGTCCAGTGTGCAATATTGTGGCTATGTCATCTCGAGCAAGGGCTATACTGCGGACAATAGGAAAGTGAAGGCGATTGCGGATTTTCCGCAACCTCAGCATAATACCGACCTGAAGTAATTCATGGGACTCGTGAATTAGTTGGACTCTTTCTCTTCTGACATCGCTACCTCCGCACAGCCATTGTGGGACCTCTTTAAACCCCACAACATGTGGTGTTGGACTGAGCAACATGAAGCCGCATTCAAGAAAGTGAAAGACGTCTTGGTATCACCACCAGTTTTAGCACACTTTAATCCATCACTACCTACAGTGTTGGAAACGGATGCATCAAGACTGCGTGGCCTTGGTTTCGTCTTACGTCAGCGGCATGGTGAAGAGTGGAAACTGACACAGTGTGGCTTAAGATTCCTCACAGACGCTGAAACGAGGTATGCCATGGTAGAGCTTGAGATGGCAGGTGCAGTATGGGCAACAATGAAATATAGCACTTATCTCAGAGGAATGTCGCACTTTGATTTAATCACAGATCATCGTCCCTTAATCCCTATTCTCAACAGCAAGACATTAAGTGAGATTGACAATCCAAGACTGCAACGTATGCGTGAGAAGCTGAATTCTTACAGTTTCACATCACAGTGGAATAGGGGAGCTTCACACTGCATAGCAGATGCACTGTCACAGGCTCCAGTGCAGGATCCAGTGGACGAGGATGTAATTCTTGAGAAAGATGATGAAGATCCTCTTCACACAGCAGTAATGTCCATTCTTCATGCAACATGCGAGGAGGGCCGTCAAGTCGTTGCACTGCAAGATCAAAAGCTGGGGAAAATTTGTGCTGCTGCATCTACAGACTCTGAGTATTGTGCCTTGTGGGATATAATTTTGAAGGGTTTTCCAAGCCATCAACAGGATTTCAGCCCTGAGCTACGACCTTACTGGAGCATCCGTAGCATGTTGGCAGTGGATGAAGTATTCATTGTATATGACCCACGTCTCTTGATTCCCCACACCCTTCGGCGGGAGACTTTGGAGCAACTTCATGACGGACACCAAGGAGTGGTTAGGACAACAAGGCGGGCTCGACACACTGTTTACTGGCCGGGGATAGACAATGATATAAGTAATATGGCTTTGACCTGTACTAGTTGCCGTTTTCTTTCTCCCAGTCAGCCAAATGAACCCTTGTGGCAGTATGACAGCCCCCCCTAGTCGAGTGTTTGAATCTGTACCAGCTGACTATTTTCATGTGGCAGGATATACATTCCTTGTTTATGTGGACCGTTTGTCTGGGTGGCTATATGTATATTCTTGTGCCAGACCTGCTTCTGCAACCCATTTAATCAGTGTGTTTCGGTCTGTTTTTGCTGCAACAGGGGTACCCATAGTGCTACGCACAGATGGTGGTCCACAGTTCGCCTCTTCAACAGTCAAACGTTTCATGGCTCAATGGGGGGTGGAATATAGGATCACTTCTCAATACAATCCAAGAGCCAATGGGCATGCAGAAGCAGCTGTTAAGACAGTGAAGAAGTTGATTCTAAATACAACAAAGAATGGCAACCTGGATGTAGACTCCTTTGCAAGAGGACTTTGGAGCTTCGTAACACCCCACGTTCAGATGGCAGGTCACCATCCCAGATTCTCTATGGACATCCACTGTGATCATCTGTTCCTGTGCATCACCGCTCTTTTGCACCAGAGTGGCAGATTGCGGCGGATGAGTGTGATGCCAAAGCCGAACATCTACGACATCAGGCAAAGGTGCGACATGATGCTACAGCTCGCCCGCTCTCCAAATTGTAGATGGGCACCTATGTTGATGTTCGGGACCATGCTACAGAACGATGCAATCGCACTGGTGTCATAGTGGGCATTGGTCATCGGAGGACTACCTACTGAAACTAGGCAGTGGTCGTACTATATGGCGGAATAGGAAGTATCTCGGACCACACCGTCCTATTGTCCCATTGTCACCACAGCAAGATGTGACTTCTAAGAATGCTGGTACGCAGCCAAGATCCACACTCAATCCAAGCATCGAAGGCAGTGGAGTGCCTACATCTACATCCTCATCATCCGTACGACAATCAGGACGTCAACGACGGGAGCCTAAGCGACTGGTGGTTCGCTGGGATTCGAAGACCTATTGCGATGATACTGCAGACGCCACAAAGTCCTGTGGTACCCTTGACGTCTTGGGGGGAGGTGTGTGATATGAGATTGCATGGGTGTGCATGAGGTATGAATGAAGCAGTTTCATGAGTCAAATGCATGCCATCTAGTGGTGAGGATTTGCATGAATGAAATGGTGAATGTTATACCCATAGTTATGTGTCTGTGTAAATAAATTATTTATTGTACCTTTGTATAACCTTAGTTAATCAGTAGCCTCTGTACTGTAAGGACCTTATTAATTAAAGCACACAATTGTAATACTCCATGTTTCTCTCAACCACTGCTGATATCTTGGAATAATAAGCAACAATATAACAATCACTAATATAATTACATTGTAGTGTGTCTCTAACTTTTAGAGTCCCTTCCTTGCTAACAAGTATTCTTCCCTTCAGGAATATAATACACAATTACTATCCTTAATTATCCCCTATTAAATATCCTTCGTTTATGATTGAACACTCTGGTACCAATGTAACTTAAAGATATTTAATAGTAGGAGTTCAATGACAAAATTATACAACTCCCGTCATGACTATATTATAACTTAGTGACAACTGACTTTCAAGTATATTCTAATTATTGTTTGGACAAGGTTATCATGTCACAAATTCAGGTACCTCGATAGTTATGTCATATATACAATCTTTATGACCCATACATCATTCCTATAGATGTCATTACCATCGGGGAAAAAAATAATTAGACTGTGTGTTATATAAGGGTGGAAGCAAGAAAGGCAACCACCGTTAATCAGTGGAGATCTAATTTGTTTCATTCTTCGACCATATTTTTAGTATTTTGTCCTCCTCTACATCAATGCTAAGACCAGCGGGGGTCTGCCGCCCCCAGGTTAGCTTAGGTTAAGTTGTTAGGCTAGGTTAATGCCAAAATATGGTTTTCGGGGGGCATATCTAAATATTGTTGGATAATGGGTAAACACTAATTTCCGATGGTAATGCCATATATAGGAATGATGTATGGGTCATAAAGATTGAATATATGACATAATTATCGAGGTACCTGAATTGGTGACACATGATAACCTTGACCATTATTCCCTG
This sequence comes from Paralithodes platypus, assembly GCA_032716605.1. NCBI lineage: Eukaryota > Metazoa > Arthropoda > Malacostraca > Decapoda > Lithodidae > Paralithodes > Paralithodes platypus. Next base: position 28,725,734 of record CM064573.1, on the reverse strand, counting down.
TGATCGTATTATTTGGAGAGTCGGGCTAAAAGAGATAACGTACATTCTCATAAATGGGGGCAGGCTAAACTATTCTATCTCTAATTATCGAATTTAACATCAAGCATTCGTAAACACCATTTACCATGTATTTTGATTGTATGTAATCATTGTTATAATTATTGTTTAGATAAAACTGGTATTTGTAAGTTCTTCTAACGGGGAGAAACTAAGAACTCTATAAATGCAATAAAAACACAAGGTGAGTTTTACAATAGGTACAGAACAACACTTTATTTATACATAAACATATGGTGTCACACAACGATAGTGCAAGTCATCATCAAATTAAGAATAGTACACAGAACATAATAGCTTAATTCAACATCAGATCAGAGATGGGCAAAAATACTCTAAAATGTATTTAAATACAAATGCTCAATACTGACCTAAAAAAGTACCGGTATTTAAATACTAAATACATTACTGGGAACTTGAAAGTAACTAAATAATAAATACATTACTTGAGGAATGTATTTAAATACAAATGCAAATATATTTTATTAATAATTTCTGTAATTGTGATACATTTTGAGGCATGCCCATATGGGATATTTACCCAATACTAAATGTGGAAGTTGAACATCCAATATGCCTATATGAATATTACTAACAGTCTTATCATAATACCAGTTCCTTGACTGTCACAATCAATAGTGAGTGACTGAGTGTGCTAGGGAAAATTTATGAGTAGGCTACTACCCAGTGGGCCGGACAGGAACCGAACGTGTTGCCGCCGGCCCGCCTGGGTAGTGTCTGACCATTATGTTGACGGTTGACCATCACCAACGGTTTCCGTGTTGATGTGGTGCCGGTGCCACACAGTCTGGCTGAGTCTGCCACAGCCATGGTCTGTCTACTAGCCTATTTATAATTTTCCAAGGTATACCACATGGTGGCACATGCCCACAACTAATACATTTGTCAAGACTCAAGACCTGTCAGAAAAACTTATTTTTGTAAATGTATTTAAACATGTATTTTAAAAAATGTATTTACAAATACAAAATACAGGTACCTATGCCATAATGTATTTAAATACTGCATTTAAATACTGTGAACAAATGTATTTATAAATACAGTATTTAAATACATATTTATGTATTTTTCAAATACGTTGCTGCCCATCTCTGCATCAGATTTACTTCAGTTATGGTTCGACTCTCTACGTGCTTGAACTAGGAAATACAGGTATACCCAGAGAAGCACGTAATGATCCTTATGGAATTATACATTCGTGTAGGTTCTAAGACTTAATCAAAGATAATTTATGAATACAATAATATTAGTACAATTATTACATACAATTAATATACAGGGAAATTATTATCTTGAATATTTGATATTATTCAAATTTAGAGAATATAGTAGATAGCCTGCCCGTATCTATATTGACGGAAGTTTACTCTAATCACTCGACTATAGTTATGATCTCGAGGAACAATAATTATGTATCTATTCAGAAGTCACTAAAAAATTAAGTGTACCAGTACACAGTGGATGCTGTATTTGTCGAAGTGAAATCCTACTATTAAATATCTGTATTTACATTGGTACCAAAGTGTCCAATAGTAAACATAAAATATTATATACGATGGCAAGGCAGTGCGTGTGTTGTGTATTCCAGAAGGGAGAAATACTTATGGCAAGGAGGGGACTCTACAAATTGAAGACACACTACTTGATATAAATTTTATATTAGTGACTCTCCTGGTGTCGATGGGGACTTAACAATGTTTTGCTTCGTGTAGGTGATGCGGTCTTCGATACTTGTTTCTCATCAGGTATATTTCTGCAAGGCCTCAAACTACAGCCTTTGAAGTCATAAGAGTTTGTTCTCTCCTCACGGCTGTTCTTGGTGTTTATGGCAGGAATCAAACCACAGGCTATCTTCTTGCCAGGTATCGAACCACAGGCTAAATAGTGATTAGAGGTGAGCCTCTGCTGCAGTGAGGCCAGTGTATGACACGGTGTGTGAGCTAATTGCCTCACTGGTACCACAGGTAACGCTTTTGTTGGTGTCACACGCAACTTATTACCAGGACACTTGGCAGGGTCAGTCTTGGACCTGCCAGAGTGAGCATCACACTTAGCAGAGCTAGTATCACACTTAGCAAGGCTAACATCAAACCTAGAAGGGCCAGTAACACACCTAGTAGGGAGGTCAGCTTAGACCTGACAGTGTTAGTATCAAACTTAGCAACACTAGTATCATACCTAGCAGCAACCAAATATAAAGAAGGGTGTAATTATTGATGCTGGTTTCTTGTTTGTTGATCATAGTGTCTCTTTCCTCTGCGTTGTTTAGTTTGAAGGTGTTGAGAGCTAGAATGGCTCGCTCTGACTCTGCCGTGATTCTGATGGTGGTCAAAGGTACGGTCTTTCAGTGGCAGCTGGCATGGGGGCTGTTCCACGTGGGAGAGGCACTCTAGGCCTTTATCATGGTGACTTCTGTGTCCTTCTGTTATGGTAGCTGGGGTGCAGGTGATTGCAGCTATTTTTATCGTTGACATAACACTTCCCCCGCCTGTATAGAAGTCATGACCCCGTGGCTGGATATCGTAGGTGTTCTCAGTTGACAGATTGCAGGTAGAGACTAGATGTTGCAGGAATTCATCGGGGTCTCTTTTCACATTATTTATTAGTATCAAGGTAGATAGTACTTTTGTAGATTGAGGATATTAGAAATGTGTTTCTTTGTTCCTGAAGATGTAATTAATAACACATGTGGTGGAGTTTTGAATGAGACGTGAGACGTACAGACGAGTTGTAGGAGAAGGTTGCGGAGACGGCTGTAGCAGGTAGTCGAAGGGTGACACGTGACCTACAGCTGTAGTAGGTAGTCGAAGGGTGACACGTGACCTGATTGGTTTCACGTTACTAATACGGCCAGACGCAGATGTGCCAGAGGTCGCTGGAGAGCTGGTGGTGATGCTTGAAAGTACAGCTCTTGTGTTTGAGGCGGATATATTAGAGGTGTTTGGTGTTGTAACCTATCGTTTATTTGCTGTTGATAAGGTTTTTACTCCTGGGTTGTTGGGTTGTCTATATGGTGGTGGTGCAAATTGCGTTGTGGGCCATGAGGTGCAGCCCTAACTTGTCATAATTAGGGGTTAGGTGCATCTTGAATATCAAACCTGGTTAGTACGTTATGTGAGGTTGTGGGGGTCTTCATTGGTCACATCCATAGGTACACTAGGTGTTGGCAAAGGTGTTGGAAATATTGGTCATGAAGTGGTGGCAGTTGTGATTGTAGGAGAGGAGGGGAATGTGTGGGAGGGGGGGGGGGGGCGTAGCAACATGTATAAATAATGAACTAAGATGTTACTCACGTTTTCCCAGATACACGAAGGATCACTTAGAGCTGTGTTAAGTTATACTCACAAATTGTTCCTTACTAACATCTCCTAACCCTGTCATGGACTTTAGTCCTATGGCAGTACTTCCCTTTCCAATTGTCCTTTGCCCACTCTGAACCACCGTTGTACACTTTGAATAGCAGTAATTTAGAGGGCAAGCAACCTCGAAGGGTCGCTAGACCTGTTATTGTTTGACTTCCTTTGTACACTCACTTTATGGTTTTAGAGTAACTCCCAGTAATAGTATGCAAGCTCTTAGAGATACTAGCCACTCCTTGCAAGTATATGTAACTCTCTGTTGGGTCTCTTTGATGTTCTGCTTATAAGAGCTTGTCCGGGAGATGTTTATGTTGTTGGCATAGAGCATGTGCACAATATACATACATAGTATATATACACAATATACATATACAACATACACAATATACATACAAAATATACATATACAACATACACAATATGCATACACAATATACATATTCACAATATACATACATACATACACAATATACATATACAATATTCATTCATACACAATATACATAATGTTCACTGGTCTAGTAGCTATTATGCAATCTATTATCTCATCTCGATAATCATATGCTAGCCTAGTACATAATATTTAACTCGTTAAATAGCTCTTTTGCAACCTCTTGCTTCGGACCTAACTATAAGATAATATAAATTAGAGTTAAGTTACAAACTGTTCCTCTGTACATTTTCAGCCAACAGCTGCAATTATAAAAAAAACGCGTTTATTATTATTGATATTATTATCTTTATTATTATTATTTGTATTAGTATTTCATACACAATATACAGTATATACTGTACATGCACAATATAAATACACATTATACATACACAATATGCTTACATACAGTACACAATCAATAATACAATAATAGTATATAATAATACAAACTTTGTTGGTCATGTAGATTACATGACATTTGTGTTGTCTATTTGTTCATACAGGTATAAATGAATACATTCATACAGATATATCACATTATATTTGTGCATACAGGTATAAATGAATACATTCATACAGATATCACATTATATTTGTTCATACAGGTATAAATGAATACATTCATACAGATATATCACATTATATTTGTGCATACAGGTATAAATGAATACATTCATACAGATATATCACATTATATTTGTTCATACAGGTATAAATGAATACATTCATACAGATATATCACATTATATTTGTGCATACAGGTATAAATGAATACATTCATACAGATATATCACATTATATTTGTTCATACAGGTATAAATGAATACATTCATACAGATATATCACATTATATTTGTGCATACAGGTATAAATGAATACATTCATACAGATATATCACATTATATTTGTGCATACAGGTATAAATGAATACATTCATACAGATATATCACATTCTATTTGTTCATACAGGTATAAATGAATACATTCATACAGATATATCACATTCTATTTGTTCATACAGGTATAAATTAATACATTCATACAGATATATCACATTCTTACAATTAGGGTGTCATGTAAATATTTCGTACTTGATAATATGAGTTAGTATACATAACAATCCCTATATAGTTTACAAGCCACCGCGTAGTCAGTACTTTGGTGTTGGTGGATGGATTATACATTAATTTATTATTCTTATGCTGGCTGGTACAAAGGATCTCGAATACCTTGCTGTTCTACAATTTGTTGATCTTAGCCTTTTTCCCGAGGGCAACATTTGGTAACTGCAGTTCAGTGGGTGTGTGGAGTCAATTGTAATTACTTCACATCTCTGGACTTCTTGTAGGCTATATATCAAGCAATGTTGTGGTGTTTTGAACCCTCAATTGAACACCATTTGTGATAACTTTCATAAGTTTAGTTTGCATGTGTGAATTGCAGGTATCATATATATACAACATACATACATAGGCATACACTCATCCATTGCGTACATTTGTCATGTACACAACCACTCATATATGCATACACCATATGGAGACACACATATGGAACCACACACACACACACACACACACACACACACAGAGGCGTACATGTTATCATAGACAGACATTCGCACACAAATGTACACAAAAAAGCACGCACAAACAAACACAAATATTCCAAGGGAAGTCAAATACACACACATAGGCCTATGCGCGTGTGAAGCAAGAGCTCAGACACATAAAGCCACACAGACATACACACAGACAAAGAGAGAGAGAGAGAGAGTTACAAGGAGTTAATAGGAACAGTTTGCATCTCAGAGACCTTGCGGTCCATTCAGGGGAGATACTCGAAGTGGAAGGAGATACATTGTTGAGTGCACTATACTCATTACAGAGTGTGCATAATACTATCTGCTTTCTTATTGAAGTGCTCTACTGAAGAACTGTTTACAATTTCGAGGAAAGTTTGTTCCAGGTAGAACAGATCTCATACGTGAAAAGGTTTCCACAAATATTAGTGTTGAACATTTTCAGTTCTAACTGCCAGCCGTGGTTGCGTGTTGTATTGATATGAATTTTTTTTTTTTTTTTTTTTTTTGCAATAATCCACATTCTAAAACCCACAAAGTATTCCAAAAACTTCAATGAACTAATCTCGTAGTCTGCGTGTTTCCAACGGAAATATATCAATAGCTCTCAACCGGACCTCATAGCTCAGTCTTCTAATCGATGAAATTAGCTTTATAACCCCAGCTAGAGAAATAGAGAGAGAGAGAGAGAGAGAGAGAGAGAGAGAGAGAGAGAGAGAGAGAGAGAGAGAGAGAGAGAGAGAGACTATAACAGGTTGTGAGCCAAGCTTCTCTCATTATAAGTTGGTTCACATAGGTCCACTTGGTGAATGAGGAGGGTCTTATAGTTCACAACAGTAGGCCAGGAGTCATGACCTCTGACCACTTTAACTATATAAGGGCTACAGCTATAAATGGCAACACCTATTTCATGGCCGACTCTTCCCAAATGGTAGAAATGGTTAGAGCAGATAGGCTGTAACATTCCACAGCTATTCCCTGGCTGACTCTTACCAAATGGTAGAAATATTTGCTCGATTACACTAATGCCTACTGTTATAGTTATAAACGAGAGTACTAAAGATTTCTGGCTTACGTATAATGAATGGAACATAGCAATATTAATACAAGGGAAAAAAACAGTATAAAACCAACCATATTATCTCTCTCTCTCTCTCTGGTGTGTGTGTGTGTGTGTGTGTATACCTTACTAATTGACATTATAGCTAACCCAAACCCCTCTGATTTTCTTGAGGTTGATACGGAAGCTCTATCCTCCTCATTATAATATGATATTCTGTCCTATGTAGTTGCGTATGGTACTACTTGGCATATCCTTACAATATAATATTACTACATATTGCAATACACACACACACACACACACACATATATATATATATATATATATATATATATAAATATATATATATATATATATATATATATATATATATATATATACTGTACTGTATATATACCTAAACTATTATGTAGGACAGAACAGACGAATTAGAAACGAAATAATGTATCTTATAATATTATGCAGAATGGAAACGTGACATGGTAGTCGACAGAAAAGTAACACAGAACTATCTAACTATGTATATTCTAACAAGTGAGGTAATGTTGGCATATCCTGTTATTCATCTGTAAACGCAGTCAGTCGGGAGTTAATGGCGAGATATGTGCCTAAGCAAATGTTGAAGGTTTCAACAGTGTTGCAGTCTATAATATTGTTAGGCAGGCCATTCCATCAGTTTAACACTACTCGATCAAAAAAAAAAAAAAATGCTTCATGGAAGTGAAAGGGTTTATGCATAATTATACAGCTATTTCCTCGTGTGTAATTTGAATAATCGAAGGTGAGGTATTATTTTACATCCATATTGTCAATACCTTTAATTATCATAAACACTTGAATGATATCCCTTCGTAGTCTGGGTTTAGTCAAGCTGAACATATTTAATTCTTCTAGACGTTCTTCATATGGCTTAATTCTTAGTCTGGGAATATTTTGTCTTATTCTTCGCTGTACTCTTTTAAATTTTGTCTACAGTATATCCTTTTGATAATGGGGAGACCAACATTGAACGCAGTGTTCTAGATGGAGTCGAACCAATGAAATATATGTAGTGAGAATAACATTTTCGGATTAGTATTTGAAATACAGTGTCCAGTCTCTTTGTAATGCAAAAATTGCTTGAGCAAGTGGGCTGTAGCTTTTCACACCTATTCCCTGTCTGACTCTTCCCAAAAGGTACAAATAATAGCTGGATTACACTAGTCCTTTTTGGGTTGAGAGTTTGGGTTGGGAATTTCTGGTCTAACTATAATGGTTCCGGGAGGGTTGGGGGGAGGCAAAACCATATGTTGGACCTAAAATCATAACTATTGCATACATTAAACAAATATTTTTTGACTGACGTATGCATTCATGCAACAAATGTTCGTGTGAAATTTGGTGAAAATCCGTCCAACGGTCTAGGAGGAGTTCCGAGACAGACGGAGGACGACGACGACGACGACGACGACAGACATTTTGTTTGCGTGGTACCCACTATACGGGGGGCGATACCAAACTCCTGCTTACGCAGAGTTGATAAATAGTACATTCCGTTATAATTTTGTTGTTATAGTATAGATTATTGTATTGATAAATTCATTTCCAGAGATATACTTCCATAACAAGAAATAGGTGAAGTCCACGAATATTTGTGAGTGGACTGTAGACTATGGCATCTGAGTGTACTGTAAGGCTGAACCCTTAAGGGGGAAGGGTATGTTTTCTTAAAAAACAGTTAAATAATATGACCCATTAAGGTCTCTGGGTGATGTTTTACATAGTGAGGAGTTAACTGTTTAACTATACCCTCTCTAAACTACTTTTACCCTCACTAAACTAATGTTTGGACACTTGACCATCAGTGTTTTGGAGGGCAAACAGCCTTCAGGGGTCACTGGATCTGTTGTTGCTTGATTTTCTTTGTACTCCTTTGTACTATACCCTGGTCCAAATAAGTAGGGCAGAAACTTTGAAGCCTAAGCTTTGTATCTCGTGTTGATGCCCAAAATTCGTGTGATTCTATAAACATGACATATGGCGTAGCTTTATCCCTATCTATCTATTATCTATCTATGTGTTTATACTCCCAGACGGATTCGAACATATAGTAGAACACGTGTATGTGTGAGATATACTTGATATATACACTGTATATATATATATATATATATATATATATATATATATACCGGTATATATATATATATATATATATATATATATATATATACACGTGTAAACATTGATATGAATATCAATTGTATAGCCATGGCTAAATAATCGTGTTTTCGACTTTCCAAAGGTGTCTTAGGAAACTACACTGTTTTGGATCGACAAATATTATGATTATGTTTTTGTTTGTTCAAAGTGTTGTTAAGATACGTGCAACATATATTGTTCAAAGTGTTGTTAAGATACGTGCAACATATATTGTTTAACTCTCTTTGATCGAGGTAGGTCTCTTTGGTCCTCCCGGTTTCGCTCCATTAGTTTGGAGATTTTTAGAAGTTTCACCCCATTAGCTTGGCGAAAATAAGACGCTTCCTCCATTCAGGTTCCGATTTCTGTATAGGTGAACGATAGCGAGCATATAACTTGGAAGAAATCAGCCTTCGGGAGGGACATTTTTCTATCGAAAAATGTACAGTTTTAGCTGGAAGTAGGTCTGGGTGAGATTTAGTTTTTAGCTTGAAGGAAGTCTGGGAAGGTGCTGTTGTTAGCCTAGGGGACAAACTTAAATACCTTGGTCGATAATAGTAAAAACAAGCAAAATCCCCCATATTAAGTAAAAACAATATCTCGATAGCCCCCAAGACGTCGGACCAGATAGTGTTTAGAGCACAAAGGCTTTCTATATAAACACCTGATCGTATATTCATGAACAAATAATCAAGTGTTTTCCCTTGTCAAAGAGGCCTGGTTGAGCTATGTACAGTATATTAAGGGGGTAGTACTCGCTTTTTCTGGACCTACTTCTCCCTCATGATTAGCATATTAGTTTTGAGATTATAAGACGTTCGTTCTATTAGTTTGGCGATTTTGAGACCTTTCTCCCAATTTCTTTGTCAATATCAAGACCTTTCGTGCCATTTAGGTGTCAATTTTTTCCTGGCGAGCGATAGCGAGCCTCTAATTCTAGAAGGAACCGGCCTTTGGCAGGGACATATTTCTACCGACAAATGCACACATTTATCTTGAGAGGGAGTCTAGGAGATGTTTTTCTAAGCTTGATGGAGGTCTAGCGAGGCCCACTCAAAAATAATTAAATAAATTAATATATCGCCGAAAAACCAAGTAGCCTACTACCCCCTTAAGGAGGGAACAAGTGTCAATGTTATTTCTTGCGATATTATCTTTGAAAAATCCCGACTGTTAAATTATATCCATCGGAATTAACTGAAAACAGATTAAGTATTTAGCCGGTATCACACGAGCGCTTTTTCACCTAACAGTTATCCTTAACACTGGTCTGGCAGCTTATGAGGTCAACATTAATAATATTTCTGTCACCTAAATTCATCTACCATCAGTCTAGTTTCCGATACCAGTGCAAAATATACCAGAAATGTTGCCAGAAAAATGTCGGTCATCGAATGTTGACTATAAAAGCTCTCGTGTGATACCGGCTTTCATAGAACATTGTGTAAAGTAAACCAGTGTCACACGAGCGCTTTTTCAGGCAATTTTCGAGGATCAATGTTTATCTCGTAATATTTTGAGTTTTTTTCACATTGGCATCGGAAACTAGCCTGAAGGTAGATTATGTTCGGTGGCTGATTTCTGATATAACTTAAATGTTGAAGATGCCAGACTAGAATTGCTCGTAAAATAATGACGGATAAAAAGTTTGTGTGACACCGGCTTTAGTTTTAATAGGTGGTACATGTGTGTGTGTGTGTGTGTGTGTGTGTAGGTGTTTGTGTGTGTGTAGGTGTTTGTGTGTGTGTGTGTAGGTGTTTGTTTGTGTGTGTGTGTGTGTGTAAGTGGTTGTGTATGTGTGTGTGTGTGTTTGTGTGTGTGTGTGAATTTAGTTATTAACCCTCTGAAGGTCATGATGCATATTGACAGCATATTCTGGCTCTCAATTGACGATGTTCTGCAGCTCAGAAAGGATCTAAGGGAGATGAATGGGTAAAGACTATCTCAATTAAATTTCTAACTTCAATATACACTTCCTAATCTGAATAACATGTTCTAATGATAGCCAGGAAACAGAAAATACATGTGTAATCGGATCGTGGAAGGGTTAATGGCATAAAATACTGAATGTTATTAAATATCTGGACCAGCGAACTTGACAACAATCCTGACCCCTTAGCTTATTATAGAATATAAACACCATGTGAGGAGGAGCACTTTATTGGCAACGTTTGGCATATAGCTTCATCAGGCCATATAGGAAGCTGTCTGTGAAACGTTGTCAATAAAGTGGTCCTCCTCATATGGTGATTATATTAATATGTTTACTTCTCTGAGTATATTTTCACATGGCCTTAACAGCAATCTACTTCCTGTGTCTATAATTTGGGAAGAGTCGACCAGGAAATAGGTGTGCAAAGTGACCCCTTGCGAAGGGGGCGGGCATTGTGGTGTGCTCTGCTGCGTGTCTGCCTTCTGAAACTGGAACCTCTCGGGGAGGTCTGGGGCCGGGGGAGTCCTGGAGGTCCTTAGTGGTCCTTGGTCTATAGGTCTTCGCCTGCACGACCTAGATGTTTGTGAATTGGTATTATGTTATATATTTTGCGTTGTGTTGTCCCTGTTTGGGGTCTGTCTCGGGTCGGCCACCCCCAGCCATAGGGTATGTGCCTAAATATACATACACACATATATTTTGTGTTAGTAAACTCTCTAGACCTCTATCAACTGTAAATAAACAACCCTTCGAGATACATTTGTACATTTTTCGGTAGTAAAATGTCCCGACCGAAGGTTGGTTCCTACTAAAATACAAGCTCTATCGCTCGTCAAAAACATCGACACCTAAATGGCACGAAAGATCTTAATATTAACCCAAAAATGGGGCGAAAGGTGTTAAAATCGCCAAACTAATGAGGTGAATGTCTTAAAATGTCAAAACTAATGGGGCTAAATATTAAAAAAGCCCCCCACCCCCTACCCTTGGACCAAATAGTGTGAAGGCCCCATAGGCTTCTCCCATCCAACCCCCTGATTGTATATTGATGGACACGTAATCTAATACTATGCTCTTTAGCAGCTCAGGATATGTGTTCAAAATACACTCGGATACCAAAGTCTCCAGAAGGGACTGGAGTTTTCCAAAAGGGGCTTCAGTCCTGACGCTATTCTTGACTTACAGTGTGCTGGCTAAATAATCCAGAACGGTTGATAGTCTCTGAAATTCTATTTTATCTTATATTTAGTCTCCAGGTGACTCGTATATCTTGCTGGAACCTTTATGTATTTTTTGTTCATGCAATTATAACTCGCTGTCTAGATTTGTGTATATAACTCGCTTTTCCATAAATAGTATATATATAGTTTTGTAGTTTATGCATTCAAAATTATATTCATAAATTAGTTTCCAAAGATATAATAATAATCATTCACGGACCCCCTATCATTTCTTTATGCAATTATATATTTCTTGCTTGATATTTGGATAGAACCGGGTTTCCAATAAATAGTATATTCCGGTATAATTGTGTAGTTAAAGTATAGATTATTGTATTCATAAATTCTTTTCCAGAGATATACTTTCATAGATAGAAATAGGTGAAGTCCACGAATATATATGAGTGGACTGTAGACTATGGTATCTGAGTGAGTGTAGGCTACTATAAGGCCGTTTGGTGTTCATTGATACAAACACGATGGGATTTTAAGGGAGGAGGGGGGGGGTATGTTTTTTTAAACAGGAGTTAAATAATATGACTCAGTACTGCTTGGTTATTGGTCTATGTATTTATTAATATATTTATTTTTGAGTTTCCTCGCTAGACATCCATCAAACTTAAAATAGCACCCCTAGAACCCCTTTCTAGATATATGTGTACATTTTTCGGAAGAAAAATGTCCCGGCCGAAGGCCGGTTCCTTCTAAAATTACAGGCTTGCTATCGCTCGCCAGGAAAAGATTGACACCTGAATGGCACGAATTCGGTCTTAACATTGACGAAGAAATGGGTCGAAAGGTTTTAAAATCGACAAACTAACGGCATGAAAATCTTAAAACCTCAAATCTGATATGCTAAACATGAAAGGGACGGGGGTCCATAAAAAGCGATTAGTACCCCCATAAGGCCTCTGGGTGATTGTCTACATAGTGGGGAGCTAACTGTTTGACTGTACCCTATCTAAACTACTGTGTGTACACTTGACCATCAGTGTTTTGGAGGGCAAGCAACCTTGAGGGGTCGCTGGACCTGTTGTTGCTTGATTTCCTTTGTACTCTTTGTACTATACCTTGTTCCAAATAAGTAGGGCAGAAACGGTGAAGCCTAAGCTTTGTAACTCAAAATGGGCTGTATTTGTTCCACACCTATTCCCCGGCTGACCCTTCCCAAATGGTAGACATATTAGCTCAATAAATCTAGTCATTATTGAGTTATAGAGGTTTATGTTCAAGAGTTTTGGCTTACTAACTTGGAACAGGTTATAGTTATTTTAGCTAATGGTTAAATGATAGGATGAATAACCCTGATGATAACACCTTGTTGATGCCCAAAATTCCCGTGATTTAATAAACATGACATATGGCGTAGCTTTATCCCTATCTATCTATCTATCTATCTATCTATCTATGTTTTTATACTCCTAGCAGGATTCGAACATTTAGTAGCACACGTGTATTTGTGAGATATACTTGATATATATACATTATATACAATATATATATATATATATATATATATACGCGCCTAAAAATTATATGAATATCAATTGTATATTCATGGCTAAACGCTTTTCGACTTTCCAAAGGTGTCTTAAAATACTGATGACTATATTGTTTAGGATCGACAAATATTATTATTATTGTTTTGTTTTCAGATGTTTTTTAAGATACGTGGAACATTTATTGTTTAACTCTCTTTGGTCGAGGGAGGTCTTTTTCGACTTCCCCCAGTTTCACTCCATTAGTTTGGACATTTTTAGAAATTTCGCCCCAGTAGCTTGGCGAAAATAAGACGCTTCTCCCTTTCCGGTGCTGGTTGCTGTATGGGTGAGTGATAGCGAACCTAAACTTGGAAGAAATCAGCCGTCATTGTTCTATCGAAAAATGTACAGCTTTAGCTTGAAGCGGGTTTGGGTGGGATTGTTTTTTTTAGTTTGAAGGAAGTCTGGGAAGGTGCTGTTGTTAGCCTAGGAGACAAACTTAAATACCTTGCTCGATAATAGTAAAAACAAGCAAAATCCTCCATAATAATTAAACAAAATATCTCGATAGCCCCTAATGCCCCTTTCCCAGAGACGTCGAACCAGATAGGGTTTAGAGCACAAAGGCTTTCTATATGAAAACCTGATCGTATATTCATGAACAAATAACCAAGTGTTTTCCCTTGTCAAAGAGGCCTGGATGAGCTATGTATGTTGAGGAGGGAACAAGAGTGAATAGCCTATTATTTCTTGAGATATTTTCTTTGAAAAATACCGTCTGTGAAATTTTGTCCATCGGAATTGACTGAAAACAGATTGAGTATTCATAGAACATTGTGTAAAGTAAGCCAGTGTCATACGAACGCGTTTTCCGGCAATTTTCGGGATCAATGTTTATCTCGTAATATTTTGAGGCTCTTTCTCATGGGTATCGGAATCTAGACTGAAGGTAGATAATGTTCGGTGGCTAATTTCTGATATAGCTTAAAGTTTGAAGATGCCAGACTAAAATTGCTCGTATAATAATAACGGATAAAGACCTTGTGTGACACCGGGTTAAGTTTTAATAGGTGGTACGTGTGTGTGTGTGTGTGTGTGTAGGTGTTTGTGTGTGTGTGTGTGTGTGAAATTATTTAACCCTCTGAAGGTCATAATGCATATTGACAGCTTATTCTGGCTCTCAATTGACGATGTTCTGCAGCTCAGAAAGGATCTAAGGGAGATGAATGGGTAAAGACTATCTCAATTAACTTTCTAACTCCATATACACTTCCTAATCCGAATAACATGTTCTAATGATAGCCAGGAAACAGAAAACATATGTGTAATCGGATCGTGGAAGGGTTAATGGCATAAAATACTGAATGTTATTAAATATCTGGACCAGCGAACTTGACAACAATCCTGACCCCTTAGCTTATTATAGAATATAAACACCATGTGAGGAGGAGCACTTTATTGGCAACGTTTGGCATATAGCTTCATCAGGCCATATAGGAAGCTGTCTGTGAAACGTTGTCAATAAAGTGGTCCTCCTCATATGGTGATTATATTAATTATGTTTACTTCTCTGAGTATATTTTCACATGGCCTTAACAGCAATCTACTTCCTGTGTCTATAATTTGGGAAGAGTCGACCAGGAAATAGGTGTGCAAAGTGACCCCTTGCGAAGGGGGCGGGCATTGTGGTGCTCTGCTGCGTGTCTGCCTTCTGAAACTGGAACCTCTCGGGGAGGTCTGGGGCCGGGGGAGTCCTGGAGGTCCTTAGTGGTCCTTGGTCTATAGGTCTTCGCCTGCACGACCTAGATGTTTGTGAATTGGTATTATGTTATATATTTTGCGTTGTGTTGTCCCTGTTTGGGGTCTGTCTCGGGTCGGCCACCCCCAGCCATAGGGTATGTGCCTAAATATACATACACACATATATTTTGTGTTAGTAAACTCTCTAGACCTCTATCAACTGTAAATAAACAACCCTTCGAGATACATTTGTACATTTTTCGGTAGTAAAATGTCCCGACCGAAGGTTGGTTCCTACTAAAATACAAGCTCTATCGCTCGTCAAAAACATCGACACCTAAATGGCACGAAAGATCTTAATATTAACCCAAAAATGGGGCGAAAGGTGTTAAAATCGCCAAACTAATGAGGTGAATGTCTTAAAATGTCAAAACTAATGGGGCTAAATATTAAAAAAGCCCCCCACCCCCTACCCTCAAATAGTGTGAAGGCCCCATAGGCTTCTCCCATCCAACCCCCCGATTGTATATTGATGGACACGTAATCTAATACTATGCTCTTTAGCAGCTCAGGATATGTGTTCAAAATACACTCGTATACCAAAGTCTCCAGAAGGGACTGGAGTTTTCCTAAAGGGGCTTCAGTCCTGACGCTATTCTTGACTTACAGTGTGCTGGCTAAATAATCCAGAACGGTTGATAGTCTCTGAAATTCTATTTTATCTTATATTTAGTCTCCAGGTGACTCGTATATCTTGCTGGAACCTTTATGTATTTTTTGTTCATGCAATTATAACTCGCTGTCTAGATTTGTGTATATAACTCGCTTTTCCATAAATAGTATATATATAGTTTTGTAGTTTATGCATTCAAAATTATATTCATAAATTAGTTTCCAAAGATATAATAATAATCATTCACGGACCCCCTATCATTTCTTTATGCAATTATATATTTCTTGCTTGATATTTGGATAGAACCGGGTTTCCAATAAATAGTATATTCCGGTATAATTGTGTAGTTAAAGTATAGATTATTGTATTCATAAATTCTTTTCCAGAGATATACTTTCATAGATAGAAATAGGTGAAGTCCACGAATATATATGAGTGGACTGTAGACTATGGCATCTGAGTGAGTGTAGGCTACTATAAGGCCGTTTGGTGTTCATTGATACAAACACGATGGGATTTTAAGGGAGGGGGGGGGTATGTTTTTTTAAACAGTAGTTAAATAATATGACTCAGTACTGCTTGGTTATTGGTCTATGTATTTATTAATATATTTATTTTTGAGTTTCCTCGCTAGACATCCATCAAACTTAAAATAGCACCCCTAGAACCCCTTTCTAGATATATGTGTACATTTTTCGGAAGAAAAATGTCCCGGCCGAAGGCCGGTTCCTTCTAAAATTACAGGCTTGCTATCGCTCGCCAGGAAAAGATTGACACCTGAATGGCACGAATTCGGTCTTAACATTGACGAAGAAATGGGTCGAAAGGTTTTAAAATCGACAAACTAACGGCATGAAAATCTTAAAACCTCAAATCTGATATGCTAAACATGAAAGGGACGGGGGTCCATACAAAGCGATTAGTACCCCCATAAGGCCTCTGGGTGATTGTCTACATAGTGGGGAGCTAACTGTTTGACTGTACCCTATCTAAACTACTGTGTGTACACTTGACCATCAGTGTTTTGGAGGGCAAGCAACCTTGAGGGGTCGCTGGACCTGTTGTTGCTTGATTTCCTTTGTACTCTTTGTACTATACCTTGTTCCAAATAAGTAGGGCAGAAACGGTGAAGCCTAAGCTATGTAACTCAAAATGGGCTGTATTTGTTCCACACCTATTCCCCGGCTGACCCTTCCCAAATGGTAGAAATATTAGCTCAATAAATCTAGTCATTATTGAGTTATAGAGGTTTATGTTCAAGAGTTTTGGCTTACTAACTTGGAACAGGTTATAGTTATTTTAGCTAATGGTTAAATGATAGGATGAATAACACTGATGATAACACCTTGTTGATGCCCAAAATTCCCGTGATTTAATAAACATGACATATGGCGTAGCTTTATCCCTATCTATCTATCTATCTATCTATGTTTTTATACTCCTAGCAGGATTCGAACATTTAGTAGCACACGTGTATTTGTGAGATATACTTGATATATATACATTATATACAATATATATATATATATATATACGCGCCTAAAAATTATATGAATATCAATTGTATATTCATGGCTAAACGCTTTTCGACTTTCCAAAGGTGTCTTAAAATACTGATGACTATATTGTTTAGGATCGACAAATATTATTATTGTTTTGTTTTCAGATGTTTTTTAAGATACGTGGAACATTCATAGTTTAACTCTCTTTGGTCGAGGGAGGTCTTTTTCGACTTCCCTCAGTTTCACTCCATTAGTTTGGAGATTTTTAGAAGTTTCGCCCCAGTAGCTTGGCGAAAATAAGACGCTTCTCCCTTTCAGGTGCCGGTTGCTGTATGGGTGAGTGATAGCGAACCTAAACTTGGAAGAAATCAGCCGTCATTGTTCTATCGAAAAATGTACAGCTTTAGCTTGAAGCGGGTTTGGGTGGGATTGTTTTTTTTAGTTTGAAGGAAGTCTGGGAAGGTGCTGTTGTTAGCCTAGGAGACAAACTTAAATACCTTGCTCGATAATAGTAAAAACAAGCAAAATCCTCCATAATAATTAAACAAAATATCTCGATAGCCCCTAATGCCCCTTTCCCAGAGACGTCGAACCAGATGGGGTTTAGAGCACAAAGGATTTCTATATAAAAACCTGATCGTATATTCATGAACAAATAACCAAGTGTTTTCCCTTGTCAAAGAGGCCTGGATGAGCTATGTATGTTGAGGAGGGAACAAGAGTGAATAGCCTATTATTTCTTGAGATATTTTCTTTGAAAAATACCGTCTGTGAAATTTTGTCCATCGGAATTGACTGAAAACAGATTGAGTATTCATAGAACATTGTGTAAAGTAAGCCAGTGTCATACGAACGCGTTTTCGGCAATTTTCGAGGATCAATGTTTATCTCGTAATATTTTGAGGCTCTTTCTCATGGGTATCGGAATCTAGACTGAAGGTAGATAATGTTCGGTGGCTAATTTCTGATATAGCTTAAAGTTTGAAGATGCCAGACTAAAATTGCTCGTATAATAATAACGGATAAAGACCTTGTGACACCGGGTTAAGTTTTAATAGGTGGTACGTGTGTGTGTGTGTGTGTGTGTGTGTGTGTGTGTGTGTGTGAAATTATTTAACCCTCTGAAGGTCATGATGCATATTGACAGCTTATTCTGGCTCTCAATTGACGATGTTCTGCAGCTCAGAAAGGATCTAAGGGAGATGAATGGGTAAAGACTATCTCAATTAACTTTCTAACATCCATATACACTTCCTAATCTGAATAACATGTTCTAATGATAGCCAGGAAACAGAAAACATATGTGTAATCGGATCGTGGAAGGGTTAATGGCATAAAATACTGAATGGTATAAAATATCTGGACCAGCGAACTTGACATCAATCCTGACCCCTTAGCTTATTATAGAATATAAACACCATGTGAGGAGGAGCACTTTATTGGCAACATTTGGCATATAGCTTCATCAGGCCATATAGGAAGCTGTGAAACGTTGTCAATAAAGTGGTCCTCCTCATATGGTGTTTATATTAATTATGTTTACTTCTCTGAGTATATTTTCACATGGCCTTAACAGCAATCTACTTCCTATGTCTGTAATTTGGGAAGAGTCGACCAGGAAATAGGTGTGCAAAGTGACCCCTTGGGAAGGAGGCGGGCATTGTGGTGTGCTCTGCTGCATGTCTGCCTTCTGAAACTGGAACCTCTCGGGGAGGTCTGGGGCCGGGGGAGTGCTGGAGGTCCTTAGTGGTCCTTGGTCTATAGGTCTTCGCCTGCACGACCTAGATGTTTGTGAATTTGTGTTATGTTATATATTTTGCATTGTGTTGTCCCTGTTTGGGGTCTGTCTCAGGTCGGCCACCCCCAGCCATAGGGTATGTGCCTGAGTATACATACACACATATATTTTGTGTTGGTAAACTCCCTAGACTTCTATCAACTTTAAATAAACAACTCCAAGACCCACCACCCCCTTCTAAATACATTTGTACATTTTTCGTTAGTAAAATGTCCCGACCGAAGGTTGATTCCTACTAGTGGAGCAGATAACTGCAAATTTCAGGAGAATCGTTCATTTCCGGAAACAAGCACCAAATTTGGCACACATACTCCTTGGGGATTACTCTTTTGATAAAACCCGTTAGCCACCTAAAAATTCAAGATGGCGGCCATTTTTCAAGATGGCCGCCATTGAATATACAGAAATATTGCATTTCGCAATAAAATCGCAAAGACTTGTCATATTTGAATGATCTTGGTGTCAAATCATACATTTTTCACTATGTAGAATCCGAATTTGGAACCATGGACTTGCTCACTAGCTTCCTTGTACCATAATATCAGTCCCGGAATCCTAATATTCTGCTAAATTAGAGGTTCATGTTACGTCTGACTCTGCTAAAATGCATGGTAGTGTATATCGTAGTAGTGTTAGAGGTTTAGTATGTGTAGCATCTTCCTGTACAAGGCTTCCAAACTGGACATGACACGATGCGGTGGGGGGGGGGGGGGGGGGGCACGTTGAGAGACTTGCAGCGGAAGGTGTAGAGTAGTAGCTCAACAGAGCGGATGTCAACGCACACCAATGTCCGGCCCGCCTTCTTCACCAAGAAGAAATCCTTTCCTCCCCAGAGTGGTGTGACACACCCAGACACCAGTCTGCTGAGGCCACAACTGGCAATGGAGTATGAGTGGCTGGAGCAGGTCACTGTGACAGATGGGCCAGTGGATGTGACTTGGTCAGCCCACCATGCTTCACAGAAGAGAGGAAAGCCATTTGAGGTCAGCATTACATCACTTTTGCC
The DNA here is from genome assembly GCA_032716605.1 of Paralithodes platypus. Classification (NCBI taxonomy): domain Eukaryota; kingdom Metazoa; phylum Arthropoda; class Malacostraca; order Decapoda; family Lithodidae; genus Paralithodes; species Paralithodes platypus. The sequence goes on along the minus strand of CM064573.1, from coordinate 28,705,682 downwards.
TCTGCTGCGAGATCAGGCCCACTCGGTTGCTACAGTCAAGCGTGTGATGGACAAGATCAAGGAGATAGTGGCATTTCTGAACCCCGGTCAGGTGCCAGTCATTGCTGCTGACCAGCCAATATATGCAGTAGCCATGCAGGTCCAGTGGCACTGGCCTGAAATCTACGGTGAGGAAATCTACGGTGAGGACACGTCATAATGTTCGGAGGCTTGCATATTGAGATGGCGGCACTGAAGTCCATTGGAACTCTACTCCAGGACAGTGGTTGGACAGGAGCCCTCTTGGAGGCAGGGATAGCATCTCCTGGGACAGTAGATTCATTTCTGACAGCTTCGAGCATCACTAGGACACGACAGATGCACCAGATAACAGCATGCAGTCTGTACAAGCTTCTGAAGGCAGCCCACACGGACTACTCGAAAGAGACAGATGAACAACCCGAAGAGGTGCCTAGCTTCGAAGCTTGGTGTGAGCATCGCAAACTGCAAAGTCCCCAGTTTCATTTCCGGTATATGTTGCTGTCAATGGAACTGGTGATCCTCTTGTTGATCCGATCATTCAGGGAAGCCAATTTCTCTTCCTGTACTGTCAGTCACTGGCTGAGTTGATACCGTACTTCTTTGCCAACAACAATGTAAACTATGCACGGTGGCTTCCGATCCACTACAGAGACATGGTGACCCTGGAACAGAAGCATCCTCAGCTGGCTCAGGAGTTCCAGAGTGGAAACTTGTTGTACACAAACGAGCCGACAGTTCTCAGCAATGGCTATTGACCAAGCTCACGAGCAGGCCAACGCTTGTCATCAAGGCAGACGGGGGTGTGATCGGCGCGAACTGAAGACCCATCAGCACTGAGAAGATGGTGATAGGCTGGTCCTCAAGTCAGCCACTTCGTTGCACAGTATGAGGCAGAAGTGGGACCAAAGAGGGTACTGAACACACCAGCCACCATGAGGAGACAGAACGAGCACAAAGAGTGTTCCTTGAGAAAGTAGAAAAGCTCTCACAAGCCATGACAGATATGTTGCAATCCTTTCCAGGAGGAAGTCGGGACCTGCTTTCGCTTGATACAAAGGATATTGCTCACCACACTGCCGCCCGAGTTGATTGGCACACACTGAGAAAGGCAAAGGTCCGTTTCCAGGGTTTATGAAGGGACTGGAAGGGGGAAGAAGAATCCACCTTCTATGAACCAATCAAGAAGAACAGGGTTGACTTTTTCCGACAGGTACCAGCCTCTGTGACTCTTCAAAGCAAAAACGTGCTGAAGGAAGACTGTCTACTGTTCTCCAAGCTGTTCACATCATGACAGAGCAGAGAGTGTGACTTGAAGGAGTTCTTCCGTCATGAGAACCAGTCACTCCTGCTGCCCTCAGTGATGGTGGGAAAGCGCCACACACCTGTCAGAAAATCCCACCTCACTACCATTCTTCAGAGCCAAGTTACAACCCCTGAGGCAGAGCCAGACGCCGATACCAAATCATCATTGATGGTGCAGCGTTGGTGAACAGTCTGCCACCACAGAGTTCAAAGGACGTTCGAAGTGTACGCAATGCTCGATGTCCTTCCTAGAATACAAGCATACTCTACCAGTACAAGAGAACAGACATTGTGTTTGATGTCTACCGGCCATCTAGTCTGAAAGCTGAAACTAGATCAAAGCGAGGACGCGGGGTGATACGCAGGGTGACAGGGGAGGGCTAAATTCCCTCAAACTGGCGAAACTTCCTGAGAGAAAATGACAACAAAGCCGAGCTGTTCAACTTTCTGGCTGATAAGATTGCACGTGTGGCCACAACCAAATGTGGTCATTGTGACCAAGGAAAGAAGATGCTGTCAGCAACCGCACTATCAATCTGGCTGGGGTGGGCACCGTGCAGTAATGAAGAAGCTGACACGCAGATCTTTGTGCATGCCAGGCATGCAACAGAAAGCAGGCGGCAAAGTCATCATGGTCAAAGCCAGCGCCAGAGATGTTCTCGGCCATCGCAGTCAGTGTTCTGCAGGCACTTCAGGAGCTAGGTCTGCAGCAGTTGTGGGTTGCCTTTGGCCAAGGACAGAACCTGAGGTGGGTTCCTGTACATGACTTGTGTTGCACTCTTGCAGAAAAGAGCAAAGGGATGCTCTTCTTCCATGCCTTCACTGGCTGCGATGTCGTTTCAGCATTCCGTGGCAAAGGGAAGAAGTCTGCTTGGCAAACCTGGGATGTTTGTGAAGAGGCTTCCGGTGTCTTCAGCAAACTCAGCCAGTACCCACGGGTAGTTGATGATGAAGACCTGGAGACCTTGGAGAAGTTCGTGGTCATGATGTAACGACCAGATCCAGCACAGCTGAAGGTGTCGATGATGCGAGGTTGGACATGTTTGCTCGGAAGCAGAGGCCGTACGAAGCCATTCCTCCAACCCAAGCAGCACTGAAGCAGCATGTGAAGCGTGCTGCCTACCAGGCGGGCTGCATCTGGAGTCAGTCAACAGTACGTCAACCAGAAACGCAGACTCCAGCCAACTGGGGCTGGACCAAGAAAGGAGATCTGTGGCAGATCGTTCGGACAGAGCTCCCACCCATTGCAGAGAGTTGCCAGCAGCTGACAAAGTGTGGATGCAAGTCGGAATGCTGCGGTCGATGCAAATGCTACTGCTTTGGTCTGACCTGCACGGCACTGTGCAGCTGCAGTTGCGCGGTTTCGAACCGTTCTCGTATACTCATCCAGGCAGCAAGACAATAAGTGACAAACAAGTATAGGCCTACTGCCTACATGTACACCCAGAAGTGAAAGTCCATGCATAGGGTTTACCCCCTACTCCTACTACCCCAGAAGCTAGGAACGGGGTGGTCCCTGCCCAGTCCCCCTTACTACTCCTACCCCAGGTAGAAGGGGCAGGGTGTGCCTGTCTGTCACCCCTTCCTTCCCCTCTCCACCCATGAAGTGAACAAACTACCCCGGTTCCCCCCCCCCCTGCCCCCCCCCCACGCACACTTACACCCCACCCCTATGCCAAACAGGAGGTTGACACACACACACACCATTATCAATTTCATAAGTAATGGTATCGTGTTTACCTTCATTAATATACCCTCTGACGGTGTTGACGCATTTTGATTGTTTATCTTGGCTATAATTAGACGAATAATTACAGCTTAGGAAGGACAATGTGAAATAATGTCCTAATCTGAATTAAATCGTCTAATAATAGCCATAAAACAGAAACGAAGAGGTGTCACCGATTCTCAGAGGTTTATTATATGATTTGTTATACATGTATTATCATGTAGAAATTATACACCAAAATACAATAGCTACTCGCTTTATATTTGACAGCATAACAATATGCCATGTTTGCTATTTGGTAGTATTATAAAGCAGTATAATCTAGTAATGAATTATTGTATTTTATGGTGTCTCGGTGTATAACACCTATTGGAAAATATTGTCAAGGAAGTGGGTTACTAAATATTGTGGCAAACTGCATAGGCCTACAGTATATATTTCGTGCGTAACTCAAAACTGTAAAATCACACATATATATATAATATATATATAATATATTATATATATATATATAGAGAGAGAGTAATATACTGTATATATAACAGATATGATAACATATATCACTGTAATAAGGCAGTAGTAAGCAAATGTAAGACATATCTTACGTCGGATATATTATATATATTGAACAATTAATTAACATCGAGGCAAACATTTTGTGGTAAAGCATTCCCTCATGAGTTATTGGTATATTTAGAGTAGCTGGTAACCGTGTTAAACTTTGATACTAAATGCATCTCTATTCATGGTGTTCTAAAGCTGATTTTCCTGTGTCGACTGCTTAAACTATCCCCTTTCCTCCCCCGAACTACATACTTGCATAGTTTGAGTCTCGTTTAACCTATTGCTTTCTGACATTAGGCTGAGATTAGTATGGATTCTTCATATAGAGCTTTTTACCAACTCTCCTGCTACTACTGGGGACAAACAGTTAATACAGTTCAGGACAGCCAACATTATACAGGATAAATCCTATGACCCTAACTATTCAGTTTACACTATTAATCTAATTGATTCTGATTAACTTGCACTAAAGATTAACGTTAATAATAGATGTGTGCTAATGTAGAAGCATTAAAAATAATAATTACAAAAGTAAACGAAAAAATCTGTTGGTATCCCTTAAGAACCGAGGACAACATTTTCAGAGAGAGAGAGAGAGAGGAGAGATTCTATAGCAGGAATAGATAAGCATTTTTTTACCGATTACCTTGTATTTAATAATTGATAAAAAATATACCTGTCGATTTTAGGTACGATAGATGGTGAATAACTATTACTGAACTTTTATTCGTATTTGCATACGTATGCATTGAGCATCGGCATGCTTCGAAATAACACTCTTGCCTTCAGTTAGAATGTATACCATACCTGACCCGGACCCTATCTATTTCGTGCAGGACAGATCCCCAATCCATACCAGCCGAGCAGTGAGAGATTGGTTTGCTCGCCACCCTGAGTCATCGTGATTGACTGGCCATCCAAAGATGTGATTGCAACCCCATAGAAAACCTATGGGGATAATGGTGAATGAGTAGAGGAGGAAAAACTAGACAATCCGTCGAAAGGAAAGATCGAGAAGCATGGGAGGGATTGAGACACAATCCTGATCTATGTAGCAAACTAGTTGATGGAAGAAAGACTCTACTGACAAATGTGATAGAGGCAGAAGGAGGGTGGACGAGATGTTAGGTTGGGTATACATACAGTTTGTAGTCTGCTGTATGATTATAGATTTTTATCATTAAATACTTGGACAAATCAAAAAGAAAAATAATTAATCAAAGGATGTAATACTGTATGTTGTTTGATATACTTATACAACTGTAAAAATAAAAGTGTGATATGTGTTGTTATGTATATCCCTTAATATCCCTAGATAAATATATATTACACTATATAAATATGTTGAATAAATAGGAAATAATGTTATCTGCATTCCATTTTGTAGCTCAGGAATTGTAGATGGGATTTAATGCTTAAAATGTGTTATCATAATGTCTATTTCAAGAAGAAAATTTATATATATACTGTATATATATACATATATATTAATAAACAAAATCAATACCACAAGCACATATTACCACTAATACACTCATCGTTCCAAATGAAAAGCGATTATGAAAATGATGTATTTAATCATATAGATGACATATACTCGAAAAAAAGTTCAGTATAATTAAGACAGCACTAGAGTGCTACGTTATAATCGTATCTGTGAGACTGTTTGGAAGTGAGTTTTCATAATTTCACTATCAGTTGCTACTCGGATATAATGCTCTTCTGATTATGATATACTGCGAAAAAGATAAGAAGATATCTAGTTTGTTATAAAGTTATGACATACCTCGTTGACGTCTGTAACACTGTCTTCATAGCGTAATGCATAAATGCACTAAATTTCGGTGGGAGCATCCTAGGTTCGAATCTCTGGACTGTCACATGTATTTGTTGATTTCATTATTTGAGTTTAGAAGTTGTTGTTTGTTGTTGTTGTTGTGTTGTTGTTCCCCAAGCTGCCTGGCCGAACAGCCCCAAGGCCCCCAGTAAGGCCAAGGCCAATAAACGAGCGCCCACAGACCCTCCCTGCCGAACCACAATAAAGCCTGGGTGACCGAAAAGCCACTCCATGGCGGGGAGCTGGGTGGGTGCGTAAACGCCCGAGGACCCCAAGCCGCACCCAGGGCCCTGTGCCCCTCAGCAATTATGAAGAGAAAGTTGAGGGGCAAAGGAATAATGTGACGCTTTAGCTTCCAATCTTGGTAGATTGGGAGGTCAATCCACGGAAGAGACGCCGTCACTTGAGATCTAGAAAATATATAAGTAAAAGGAACAGTCAGAGTAAGCTATGGGTATGGCAGAGATCGCTCAGGTCTCACTCTGATAGACCAGCCCATCGCCAATGAGTTTAGAAGTAAAGTTGGTTGGTGGAAAAACATATGAAATACCTTTTTATAGCCCCCCCCCCCCCCCCCTCCAAAAAAAAAATAATGACCGCAGTGAACATGGTAATACATTAAAATGGCAATTAATATATATATACGTATATATATATTTTTTTTTTTTTTTTTTTTTTTCTATGTGATTTGAGGGAGGTAAAAGGCAGAACTGCCTATATCGAGTGCCTCCCCCATAGTTGAAAGAGTGACAGAGCAAAAATCAAGGGACGTTCGAGCCAAAATGCCGGATACCACGGAGTTTGAAAGCAATTTAAGTCATAGGAAGAGGGAAAGACTGATTCTGGGAGAGAGTTCCAGAGCTCAGCTGTTGAGTAGAAGAAAGACTGAGAGGAACGTTCACTCTCGGGTTGGCGAGTTGCACAGAGTAGGGGTTGGGATTGAGTTGCAAGGGACGGGTACCACGTGCCCTACGTAAAGGAGGTGGTATACACTGGGAAAGCTTGAGAAAAACTGATTATTATAGTAGCGATAGAAAAGCGAGAGAGATGCAACATTGCGGCGGAGAGAGAGAGATTGCAGATAATTGGTGAGTGGGGGACGGGAGTTAATGATACGAAAGGCTTCCTTTCAACTTTGTCTAGGAGAGCGTTTGTGAGAGGAACCTCCCAACACATGTCAACAATACTCAATACAAGGACGCACGATGCCCCTGTACAGAGCAAGAAGCTGTGCAGGGGAAAAAAGAACCCATTGAGGCGCTTGAGCACACCCAGCTTCTGGGAGGCTGCCTTAGCAAGACTGGTAATATGGTCCTTCCAAGTGAGAGCAGAAGAAAAAGAGACACCAAGAATATTGAGAGAAGAGGAAGGATTGATTTTTGTATTTGTATTGTTGAAGAATAAGGGATAGTCCGCTGGGAGTTCCTTACGGGTAGATAGATGAAGAAATTGGGTATGGGAAGCATTAAAGGTAACAAGGTTTTCTCTGCCCCACTATATATATGGGAGAGAGAGAGAGAGAGTGTTAATATACACGAATATGCACCAAAAAGCCTAACAGGGATCGAGCATTGCATGAATATACTACTCATTATCAAATTAAGCAATCCATACAATATGTTTTTTAGTAAGTTCCAACATCGCTTCAGAGGTATTCAAAAATTACAAAATTACCATTTGAATGTGCAAATCCATTAAATACCAATGCATATTGCGCGGGTGGGGGGAATACTATAGATCTATCTCTCTATGCCTGACGCCGTGATCCCGAAGGGTTGGCCACGGGTGAATACAATAATTTGTAAAAATAACTAGAAGGGGGTGATGGTATTGGAAATTTACATTATAAATGCAAACATGATAGAATACTAATTACACATAAATCATGTGTTTGGTGTCAACCTACGGATAGGTGACAGATAGTGTAAATTATCTTCGTTCTGTAAAATCAGATAATTTATTGCAACATTGTTCTGTCATATATAGAATATATATAGATTGCCAATTACTGAAATGGTCTCGGCCTCGTGCAAGGTACTTTTATTCTGTGTCGTGGAAAACAATGGTTGTAATCGGCGGTTTCCTCCTGTGTGGGGTTGGGGTAGGGTGTGAGTGGGGGGCCTGCTGTTTAATCTCTCATTATAGGGTAGGGGAAGGAAGGGGTGACGGGGACTGGCACCATCCCGTCCCTTCTGGCTGGGGTAGGAGTAGTACGGGGGACTGGGCAGGGCCCACCCCGTTCTACCTTCTGGGGTGAGTAGGAGTAGGGGGTAAACCCTATGCAGGGACTTTCACTTCTGGGTGTACATCCAATAATATATCGGACTGATGGTGCCTATGATATGGGCACTTTTTACCCTAATTATGATTCCGGGTACCTGATATTATGGTACAAGGGAGCTAGTGAGTAAGTCCATGGTTCCAAATTCGGATTCTACATAGTGAAAAATTTATGATTTGACACCAAGATCATTCAAATAGGACAAGCCTTTGCGATTTTATTGCGAAATGCAATGTTTCTGTATATTCAATGGCGGCCATCTTGAAAAATGGCCGCCATCTTGAATTTTTAGGTGGCTAACGGGTTTTATCAAAAGAGCAATCCACAAGGAGTATGTGTGCCAATTTTGGTGCTTGTTTCCAGAAATGAACGATTATTCCAGTTATCTGCCCCACTATACTAAAATACAAGCTCTCTATCGCTCGCCAAAAACATCGACACCTAAATGGCACGAAAGATCTTAATATTAACCCAGAAATGGGGCGAAAGGTGTTAAAATCGCCAAACTAATGAGGTGAATGTCTTAAAATGTTAAAACTAATGGGGCTAAATATTAAAAAAGCCCCCCACCCCCTACCCTTGGACCAAATAGTGTGAAGGCCCCATAGGCTTCTCCCATCCAACCCCCCGATTGTATATTGATGGACACTTAATCTATTACTATGCTCTTTAGCAGCTCAGGATATGTGTTCAAAATACACTCGGATACCAAAGTCTCCAGAAGGGACTGGAGTTTTCCAAAAGGGGCTTCAGTCCTGACGCTATTCTTGACTTACAGTGTGCTGGCTAAATAATCCAGAACGGTTGATTGTCTCTGAAATTCTATTTTATCTTATATTAGGTCTCCAGGTGACTCGTATATCTTGCTGGAACCTTTATGTATTTTTTGTTCATGCAATTATAACTCGCTGTCTAGATTGGTGTATATAACTCGCTTTTCCATAAATAGTATATATATAGTTTTGTAGTTTATGCATTCAAAATTATATGCATAAATTAGTTTCCAAAGATATAATAATAATCATTCACGGACCCCCTATCATTTCTTTATGCAATTATATATTTCTTGCTTGATATTTGGATAGAACCGGGTTTCCAATAAATAGTATATTCCGGTATAATTGTGTAGTTAAAGTATAGATTATTGTATTCATAAATTCTTTTCCAGAGATATTATCATAGATAGAAATAGGTGAAGTCCACGAATATATATGAGTGGACTGTAGACTATGGCATCTGAGTGAGTGTAGGCTACTATAAGGCCGTTTGGTGTTCATTGATACAAACACGATGGGATTTTAAGGGAGGGGGGGGGGGGGTATGGTTTTTTAAACAGGAGTTAAATAATATGACTCAGTACTGCTTGGTTATTGGTCTATGTATTTATTAATATATTTATTTTTGAGTTTCCTCGCTAGACATCCATCAAACTTAAAATAGCACCCCTAGAACCCCTTTCTAGATATATGTGTACATTTTTCGGAAGAAAAATGTCCCGGCCGAAGGCCGGTTCCTTCTAAAATTACAGGCTTGCTATCGCTCGCCAGGAAAAGATTGACACCTGAATGGCACGAATTCGGTCTTAACATTGATGAAGAAATGGGTCGAAAGGTTTTAAAATCGACAAACTAACGGCATGAAAATCTTAAAACCTCAAATCTGATATGCTAAACATGAAAGGGACGGGGGTCCATAAAAAGCGATTAGTACCCCCATAAGGCCTCTGGGTGATTGTCTACATAGTGGGGAGCTAACTGTTTGACTGTACCCTATCTAAACTACTGTGTGTACACTTGACCATCAGTGTTTGGGAGGGCAAGCAACCTTGAGGGGTCGCTGGACCTATTGTTGCTTGATTTCCTTTGTACTCTTTGTACTATACCTTGTTCCAAATAAGTAGGGCAGAAACGGTGAAGCCTAAGCTATGTAACTCAAAATGGGCTGTATTTGTTCCACACCTATTTCCCGGCTAACCCTTCCCAAATGGTAGAAATATTAGCTCAATAAATCTAGTCATTATTGAGTTATAGAGGTTTATGTTCAAGAGTTTTGGCTTACTAACTTGGAACAGGTTATAGTTATTTTAGCTAATGGCTAAATGATAGGATGTATAACCCTGATGATAACACCTTGTTGATGCCCAAAATTCCCGTGATTTAATAAACATGACATATGGCGTAGCTTTATCCCTATCTATCTATCTATCTATCTATCTATCTATCTATCTATCTATCTATGTTTTTATACTCCTAGCAGGATTCGAACATTTAGTAGCACACGTGTATTTGTGAGATATACTTGATATATATACATTATATACAATATATATATATATATATATATATATATATATATATATATATATATATATATATATATATATATACGCGCCTAAAAATTATATGAATATCAATTGTATATTCATGGCTAAACGCTTTTCGACTTTCCAAAGGTGTCTTAAAATACTGATGACTATATTGTTTAGGATCGACAAATATTATTATTATTGTTTTGTTTTCAGATGTTTTTTAAGATACGTGGAACATTCATAGTTTAACTCTCTTTGGTCGAGGGAGGTCTTTTTCGACTTCCCTCAGTTTCACTCCATTAGTTTGGAGATTTTTAGAAGTTTCGCCCCAGTAGCTTGGCGAAAATAAGACGCTTCTCCCTTTCAGGTGCCGGTTGCTGTATGGGTGAGTGATAGCGAACCTAAACTTGGAAGAAATCAGCCGTCATTGTTCTATCGAAAAATGTACAGCTTTAGCTTGAAGCGGGTTTGGGTGGGATTGTTTTTTTTAGTTTGAAGGAAGTCTGGGAAGGTGCTGTTGTTAGCCTATGAGACAAACTTAAATACCTTGCTCGATAATAGTAAAAACAAGCAAAATCCTCCATAATAATTAAACAAAATATCTCGATAGCCCCTAATGCCCCTTTCCCAGAGACGTCGAACCAGATGGGTTTAGAGCACAAAGGCTTTCTATATGAAAACCTGATCGTATATTCATGAACAAATAACCAAGTGTTTTCCCTTGTCAAAGAGGCCTGGATGAGCTATGTATGTTGAGGAGGGAACAAGAGTGAATAGCCTATTATTTCTTGAGATATTTTCTTTGAAAAATACCGTCTGTGAAATTTTGTCCATCGGAATTGACTGAAAACAGATTGAGTATTCATAGAACATTGTGTAAAGTAAGCCAGTGTCATACGAACGCGTTTTCCGGCAATTTTCGGGATCAATGTTTATCTCGTAATATTTTGAGGCTCTTTCTCATGGGTATCGGAATCTAGACTGAAGGTAGATAATGTTCGGTGGCTAATTTCTGATATAGCTTAAAGTTTGAAGATGCCAGACTAAAATTGCTCGTATAATAATAACGGATAAAGACCTTGTGTGACACCGGGTTAAGTTTTAATAGGTGGTACGTGTGTGTGTGTGTGTGTGTAGGTGTTTGTGTGTGTGTGTGTGTGAAATCATTTAACCCTCTGAAGGTCATAATGCATATTGACAGCATATTCTGGCTCTCAATTGACGATGTTCTGCAGCTCAGAAAGGATCTAAGGGAGATGAATGGGTAAAGACTATCTCAATTAACTTTCTAACTCCATATACACTTCCTAATCCGAATAACATGTTCTAATGATAGCCAGGAAACAGAAAACATATGTGTAATCGGATCGTGGAAAGGTTAATGGCATAAAATACTGAATGTTATTAAATATCTGGACCAGCGAACTTGACAACAATCCTGACCCCTTAGCTTATTATAGAATATAAACACCATGTGAGGAGGAGCACTTTATTGGCAACGTTTGGCATATAGCTTCATCAGGCCATATAGGAAGCTGTCTGTGAAACGTTGTCAATAAAGTGGTCCTCCTCATATGGTGCTTATATTAATATGTTTACTTCTCTGAGTATATTTTCACATGGCCTTAACAGCAATCTACTTCCTGTGTCTGTAATTTGGGAAGAGTCGACCAGGAAATAGGTATGCAAAGTGACCCCTTGCGAAGGGGGCGGGCATTGTGGTGTGCTCCGCTGCGTGTCTGCCTTCTGAAACTGGAACCTCTCGGGGAACACACTGCGTGTCTGCCTTCTGAAACTGGAACCTCTCGGGGAGGTCTGGGGCCGGGGGAGTCCTGGAGTTCCTTAGTGGTCCTTGGTCTATAGGTCTTCGCCTGCACGACCTAGATGTTTGTGAATTGGTTTTATATTATATATTTTGCGTTGTGTTGTCCCTGTTTGGGGTCTGTCTCGGGTCGGCCACCCCCAGCCATAGGGTATGTGCCTGACTATACATACACACATATATTTTTGTGTTAGTAAACTCCCTAGACCTCTATCAACTGTAAATAAACAACTCCAAGACCCCCCCCCCCCCCTCCCACCCGCTTCTAGATACATTTGTACATTTTTCGGTAGTAAAATGTCCCGACAGAAGGTTGGTTCCTACTAAAATACAAGCTCTATCGCTCGCCAAAAACATCGACACCTAAATGGCACGAAAGATCTTAATATTAACCCAGAAATGGGGCGAAAGGTGTTAAAATCGCCAAACTAATGAGGTGAATGTCTTTAAATGTTAAAACTAATGGGGCTAAATATTAGAAAAAAAAACCGACCCCCTACCCTTGGACCAAATAGTGTGAATAGGCTTCTACCAAATAGGCTTCTCCCATCCAACCCCCCGATTGTATATTGATGGACACGTAATCTAATACTATGCTCTTTAGCAGCTCAGGATATGTGTTCAAAATACACTCGGATACCAAAGTCTCCAGAAGGGACTGGAGTTTTCCAAAAGGGGCTTCAGTCCTGACGCTATTCTTGACTTACAGTGTGCTGGCTAAATAATCCAGAACGGTTGATAGTCTCTGAAATTCTATTTTATCTTATATTTAGTCTCCAGGTGACTCGTATATCTTGCTGGAACCTTTATGTATTTTTTGTTCATGCAATTATAACTCGCTGTCTAGATTGGTGTATATAACTCGCTTTTCCATAAATAGTATATATATAGTTTTGTAGTTTATGCATTCAAAATTATATGCATAAATTAGTTTCCAAAGATATAATAATAATAATTCACGGACCCCCTATCATTTTATTTATGCAATTATATATTTCTTGCTTGATATTTGGATAGAACCGGGTTTCCAATAAATAGTATATTCCGGTATAATTGTGTAGTTAAAGTATAGATTATTGTATTCATAAATTCTCTTCCAGAGATATACTTTCATAGATAGAAATAGGTGAAGTCCACGAATATATATGAGTGGACTGTAGACTATGGCATCTGAGTGAGTGTAGGCTACTATAAGGCCGTTTGGTGTTCATTGATACAAACACGATGGGATTTTAAGGGAGGGGGGGGGGGTTATGTTTTTTAAACAGGAGTTAAATAATATGACTCAGTACTGCTTGGTTATTGGTCTATGTATTTATTAATATATTTATTTTTGAGTTTCCTCGCTAGACATCCATCAAACTTAAAATAGCACCCCTAGAACCCCTTTCTAGATATATGTGTACATTTTTCGGAAGAAAAATTTCCCGGCCAAAGGCCGGTTCCTTCTAAAATTACAGGCTTGCTATCGCTCGCCAGGAAAAGATCGACACCTGAATGGCACGAATTCGGTCTTAATATTGACGAAGAAATGGGTCGAAAGGTTTTAAAATCGACAAACTAACGGCATGAAAATCTTAAAACCTCAAATCTGATATGCTAAACATGAACATATGGCTTCTGAAAAACTAGTTGAATAATGTAAGGTAGAGTCATCAACATATGTATGTATAGGACTGGAGGTATAGTTGAAAACTGCAACTATGGAACGACCGGAAAGAAAATTAGAGACAAAGGCACAGATAGAGGGATAGAAACCGAAGGAGGATAGTTTAGAAATTAGAGATTTGTGCCAGACTCTATCAATGGCTTTCGATATGTCTAGTGCAGTAGTAAAGGTCTCGCCGAAGTCCCGAAAGGAGGATGGCCAAGAGTTAGTAAGATATGAAAAAAGATCCCCAGTAGAGCGACCCCTAAAGAAAGTGTCACACTATGCCGAATTAAGTGCCGACGCTCCACGACTTAAGGAGTGGCGATAGAAGGGGAGACCACTGCCGAGTAACGTGGGTGATCAAGGGACGGGACGCCCAAAGCGGGCACTATGGACGGGCACGCCGCCTAACGGCAACTAGATGGGGTCGAGCGGCAACCATGCAAGACCTATGGGAGATAAATGACGCCGCCGGGGCGGCGTCATTCGCCGTAGCGCGCAAACTGGTTGGTGACAATGCTCCTGACGAGCGGTGCGTATAGGAGGTAGGGCGGCGCCTATAGATACTATGGCGGCGATGGACAGCCACCCTGTCACACTGAACCCCTACTCCGTCACACTTGATCCCGACCGAGGCAAACTGGTCCTCCGGAGGTGACGTTTTTTTGTGTGTGTGTGGATGGGGGGGGGGGTTATTAAGCTTTAGATCTAGGGAAGAAACTAAAAACATAATAAAAACATCCATAAATGAGCAAATGAATACGCCCATCTCCCCTTAATTAAGTGGTTCTTTGAGTAATTGGTAAAACAAGGTCATCTATAGTTAACCTTTTCAGTACCGGTGACGTCTTTCTCGTTATAGTCTGGCAACTATTAGGTTATTGTATTATGCTTACCAAGGGCTTGTAACAATCTTAAGACCTCCATTCCTCTCATTTATCTCTCTGAACTCCCACAGACCGTTCTTAAGCTGCACAAAATCGTCTAAGTAGGGTAGAACTAAAGCAAAACAGACGTCACCACAATTGAAAGGGTTTATAGATAGTCACTCGTTGATGGGATCGTATTAAGGGGACAGTGGTGATTTTGGGGGTTCTATTTATTTATATATTCATTTATTATTTAGTTTCCTTGCTAGACCTCCATCAAGCTTAAAAAAACAAAAAAACAAGACCCTCTATCAACGATGTCCCGCGCGACGTTGCCAGGTCGCCGACTTACGGTATGCCCTCCCACTATGACGCTGCCTGGGCGTTACCGGGTCTCTGTCTGACGGCGACCTACCTTATAGCTGCGTCTGACGCAGATAGGTCGACGCCCTTGTACCGTCGCCTACTGGACACCACCCCTCTACCGTCCCCATCCCGTCCATTTCCTTGACCTCACTAACCACCGACTCAGATTATGAGAGTTGTTCGTGTTGATCTTTTCCTGAGGCCCCTGATGACCTCTCTCGACGTCTCTCTTGAGTTGGCGCCTACCCACGTCGCGCGGTGATGTAGGCAAAGACCTTGTTACGACCCTTAAGTCGTGCAGCGTCGGCACTTAATTCGGCATAGTGTGACACTTGCTTAGAATCCATACTGGCGATCTGAGAAGAGAGATGATTAAGACATTTTGAAGTAAGAATAGTTTCAAATACTTGGGAGATGCAAGAAATGAGAGCAATTGGACGATAGTAGGAGGGTTGAGAGCGGTCATCCTTCTTTGGGACAGGTTGAATGAGAGTGAACTTCCAGCAAGAAGGGAAGATATTAGAGGAGAGACAGAGACAGAAGAGTTTGCCTAGGCAGGGAGTCAGCACGGAAGCACAGTTTTTGAGTACAGCAGGAAGAACACCAATCGGACCGTACGCCTTCTTAGTATTAAGGCCAGAGATGGTAGAAAGTACATCTTTTGAAGAGATTTGAATATTAGGCACGAGTAAGTGAGAGGGGGTGGAGAGGGAGGAATAGCACCGGAATCATCCAAGGTGAAGTTTCCAGTGAAAGTTTGGGCGAAGAGTTCATCTTTATCAGAGGAAGAAGTGACGGTAGTGCTGTTATTTTTTCCTGGCGAGCGATAGCGAGCCTATAATTTAGGAGGAACCGGTTAGGTCGGGACATACTCTTTTACTACCTAAAAATGTACAAATTTAGCTCGAAGTGGGATCTTGGTGGTGTTCTCTAAAGCTTTATTAACCCGCTGAGTGCCAGGTCCGTATATATACGGACTAGGGTCTTGTCACGCCCAGTGCCAGGTCCGTATATATACGGACTCGCCGAAAAAAAATAGTAGCAGCTAAACGACTGCACCTATGGCTTTCATATTACTACCACATGTACCTTACCTTTCTGGCTTATTGCCACCACCAACACAACTCCCTCCCCCCATCCACTCGCTGACTATCGGTCGCATCACAAGGAAAAAAAGGAAAATCTGAGGCGGCGAAACGACTGCACCAATCTGTTCCATATTTGTGTGACAAGTCCCTTACCCTTCTGCCTTCCCCCTACCACACCCCCAACCGCCTCCCACCACCCACTTCCAGCGTATCCGTACGAAGAAAAGGAAAAAAAGGAAAATCCGTGGTGGCGAAACTACCTCACCAATCGGCTTCATATTTGTAACAAGAGTCAATTACGCTTCTACCTTCCCCCCACCATCCCCCAAACCACCCTCCCACCACCCTCCTACCTATACGTTCCGATACCATAAAAGTCGATGATTTACTCTGAAAATTTCAGCTACATTCGGGACCATCGGGGACCTGATTTCTGGCGAAAATGGACAAGGGGAGTGTTTTGTTTTACCATTATCCTTCCTTTCTCACCCAACTTGATAGATTTAGCCAAAAAAATAAAAATAAAAACTCCTCTGGCACTGGCAGATGCATAGGGTCAATAATTGTCTGGCACTCTGCGGGGTATTAAAGTTGTGGGAGGAAACTAGAACATAATAACAATAATAAAAACATACAAATAAAAAATCCCCCCCCCCCTCCCCTTAACCCTCTGAAGATTATGACGCATTTTGACACTTATTCTGGCTAATATTAGACGATTTTATACAGCTTAGGAAGGATATGTGGGAATTATAAGGGTAACAACTATCTCAATTAACCCTCTGACCTGCATATACCTTTCTTAATCTGATTACTATCGTCTAATAATAGCAGCCAGAAATCAATAAACGAATGATGTTGCTTGAGGGATAAAGGTGAGGCCATGTAGCAATAAACCAACTATATTTCATTCAATACAGGTAGGCCAGAAATCATCACTCCTAACCTGTGTAACTTAAAAAGGGCTAGAAAAAATGGGCTGTCAATTTCCCCATCTTTTCCCTGTCCGACCCTTCCCTGGTGGCAGACATACTAGGTCGATCACTCCAGTTCTTGATTTGCCTTATTTCAACAGCCCATCAGGTCAGGTCAGGTCAGATGAAGGTATTGAAGGTTAAACCTTTACAACGGCACCTCGTATCTACTTTCCGATGAGTGCTGAAAGGGGAAAAGTGGTGTTGGAGAGAGAGGAAGCTGTTGGAATGGTTTTGTTGTGTATGTTGTGAGTCTGTATATGGTGATAGTGAAGATAACGAGGGATAAACCTTTACAGTGGCACCTCGTATCTAATTTTCAAAGAGTGTTGAGAGGGGAGAATGGGTGTAAGAGAGATTGGAAGCTGTTGAAGTGGCTTTGTTGTGTGTGTTATTAGTCTTTATACGTCGTCAAGGCGTCCCCCGACTGGGTGCGATCATGTGAAACACGCTAGGACGTACTACCACATCCATTAAGTATGTTCGCCCTGGCTGGGATCGAACCCAGGTCAACCTGATTCACACGTGAGTATGCTCTCCACTCGACCAGGCTGATTTATGTAGTATTATGATATAGATTCAGGAACTAATGTATAACGAAGCCGATCCTTAGTGATCTTGGCCCCATTCATTGTTCTTTCCACCCACTAAAACATTACGCTTTCCATAATGCAGTTGGGTAGAGTAGCCTACATGATTAGATTGATATCCAAAATTCGAAAATGGATATTAGTCGTGATCGTGTATTCAACCTTTAACTGTGTTTATGGTGTAATGGTTTGGATGCTTATGTTCTGGGTTTGGTGTCCTGAGTTCGAATCCCGGGAAAACCATATGCTTTCATTAGTTTATTCAAGTGTATTGGGGTTTGTAATTGATGATAAATGTTAAGAACGGGGTGTTACTTAAATACATAGTACGAATCTATTATTGCAATTAGTACACCTATATTAAGGATACTCATAAAGTATAGATAACGTGAGCCGAATTTGTGCTCATGCGATCGAAAACTCCTTGACACAGAGCACTTCACTATTGAATGTGTATATAATTAAGGATTTAATGAACTAAAAAGTTATATACAGATGTACAAAATTAACCATAGATCGCCATACAATCACATTAACACTGACACACTTTCTAATAAGGCTACTCTGTTAAGAAATAAAAACAATTTGCAGTTCATAGCTCTTGCCATCGTTAATGGAGAAGGTATTGAGGGATAAACCTTTACAATGTTGCCGGCTTCGTATGTATACAAATGTAGAGGTTTCGTGCCTCTCTAGCCTATATATGTAAATAATAATTAATTATTGTTTTGCTTTGATCACATATTTATATGTGAGAATCGTCGTAGAATGAGTTACTAAAGATGAATGAATTATCACACTCCCAATGAAATTTGCCTACAGCGTCAATTGCTAGACAGTGATAGAATTGGCTCTAGACTGTAATCTACAAAATGTCTTTTGTTATGCCCTTGATAAAAATAGTGGCGATCGACACCACCTACAACAGCACACCAGAAGGATACCGAAACACCAGTCCGAGAGGACCAGCGCACTCTTCTTCCGCACAAGTTCTCTGACGTGACCAGACGGCTTTCTCCAATGCCGTCAAAGGGTGCAAAAACAAAAAAAACACCCAGCCATGCCACTCTCGCTCCCACAGGAAGGAAACCAGCCTACGCAGGGTTAGGAGAGACTACTCCAACCAAACTGGCAGCAATATGCCAGCCAGGTACGAGCCTAGCCTATCCAAGTCTAAAGATTGGATCCTTCCCAAGTACAAGACTAGGCACCTGGCCAAAAGACAGGAAAGTGTTGTTGTTGATAGAAATCGGTGTTCGTCAGCCAACAAAGTTCAAGACTAGCCATTTTGATTCTAGGACAGAAATGCTGTGTGTGAGACCAGCTAGTGTGACTGACAAGGGAAACTTGAGGCTCGAGGCTCATCCTTTTGGTCACCAACAAGTTGCATGGCTAGTGGTACAATACCTAGCTTCCAAGATGAACAATGGCACCAGAAGACAGGAAGCACCTGCAAGAGAAAATCCAAGTCCAACCAGAAGCCAGAGAGGAAATGCAAAGAGAAGATTCCCTTACGACTACCACAAAAAACAAAAACTAACTCTCCCTCCGCCGCCAGGGAAATCGCTAACATATAATAACTACTTAATTTATCTCTAACTGTAGAGACCCTTCTTGCCTCCTAGTATTTTCCCCCTATGAGAAGACAAAACACACATTTAGTATCCTTGTAATTTTATCTTTTTAATTTTCTGACTACTATGATATGAACGGTCATTGTAGTTCGACATGATGTAGAAGATTATATAGTGAGACTTACTTTATCTACACTCCATCATCCGCTTGCGTACACTTAAATATTTACAGTAGTTATTCCCATATGAAAACCAATATATTTATATGATAAGCCTAGTATAGAAAATATCGTCAAGATATATGGAAAAACACGTGAACTCTCGTGAAAATTACCAATAAGACTCACTTCGCTAAAACCCGACTCTGTGATATGAATATTCTAGACAGCCTTTCTATCATTTCCATTCATATAATATTATCCAATACATTCACCTTTAATTAAACGTTATAGTTTGCTGAACCTAAGAACTCACAAATTAAAGTAATTGCGTAAATATGTTTGACCATGTATTTCCCACATCTATTGTATTATTGAAATTGATTATAATAAGAGAACAATTCCAGAAGTACTATAATCGAAGGCTGGTTCCTCCAAAATTATAGGCTCGCTATCGCTAGCCAGGATAACATATCTTAATGGCATGGGAGGTCTTGATATTCATAACAAAATGAAACGAAAGGTATTAAAATCGACAAACTAATGGAGCTAACATCTTAACCTCACATAACTAATGGGGCTAAGCATGAGGGAAAAATGGGTCCAAAGAAAGCAACACCTCCTAAGTAAGCTAGTTTTAAACTATGGCTATCATTGGACAATTTGTTGCATCTCCAATCTCCCTCTTTGATTACGCAAGTCATTTTGTTATTAATCTGGCTATCATTAGACGATTTTATTCATCTCAGACCTTTCTATATGATTAAGTAATTAATTTATGTTATAATGGATATCCTTAGACTAGTTTATGGACCTCACACTTTGTACAGTATATGATTCGGTCTGTAATTTTGTTTATATGACTATCATTAGACGATTTTATGCACCTCAAACCTTTCTAAATTATTATGTTATTCATATGTTTTAACATGGCTATAATTAGACGATGCTATGCATCTCAAACCTTTCTAAATGATTGGCTGTCATCTTTTTACCATTCAAGAGCAGTGATCTTCAGCTAATATTGGGCGTAGAGAGAGATATGTGTGTGTGATGTTAGCCTTTGGTTGATAGAGCTGTGTTTACTCTCTCTCTCTCTCTCTCTATATATCTCTCTCTCTCTGCTCTGTGTGTGTGTGTGTGTGTGTGAGAGAGGGAAAGAGATATGTGGGAATGTGTATGTGAGTGTTTGTATGAATGGGTAAAAGTGTATATCAGAATATATATGTATAGCTTGGATAAATAAGCAGATCAAACAAAAAGTATACTTGAAGGGCATTCAGGAGAATGTATGCCTCTTCCTACGATGGCGGAGGTATGCGCTCTACCGATCGCCTCCTAGATTTAATAAAATATTTTATTGGCCAACCAAATTCCGTAAAGATCGGTTCATACTTCCTTGGGATATCTGGTATGCAGATAAACAGACAAACAAACAGAGGCAAAAACATAACCTCCACCAACTCCCTTCGCGATGGTAAATCAAAACAAATTAAAGGTTTGTTATGGTCTTTTTGCACACTGTTAACACTATCTGGTCTGACGTTAATATCGATAATAGTTAAAATATATAAAGCAGATGTGCATTTTTCGCACTTACAAACAAAATGCAGTAAATAAATATATAAATAAATAAATAAATACAATACAAAAAAAAATGCATACCCAACTTTGCGACCTAGAATTCTGAAAGTGGTGTTTAACCCCTTCACCACAATGACACCTCTTTACCTTTCCTGCTGGCTAGAATTAGACGAGATTGTGCTCTTCAAGAAGCACATATATAATTCAGAGGGTTTATTGATATCGTATTTATTCCCTTTGAGTCCCAGAGGTAGATCATATGCTAACAAAATTTCTAATGATAACCAAAACAAGACGAATATTACGTCATCGTGCTTAAGTGGTTAATGTCTTTGGTAAAAATGGTATATATATATATATATATATATATATATATATATATATATATATATATATATATTTTTTTTTTTAAAGAGACAACGAACGGAAGAAGGAAAAACACATAAAACAAAAAGGTCCATGTGCCTAAAGGCATCCTCCATTCATCAAATGTTTGTAACAACTGGATTTAAACTTTTGTAGATTGCAAGTTTGTGGAAAGCAACTCGAGGGAAGTGAATTCCAAAGAGTAGTAGTTCTAGGGATAAATGAATTTTGATAAGCAGAAGTTTTGCATTGTGGAGGAGAAAGTGTAAATTCATGGGCGCTCTCAGCTGCCCTAGTTCTACGGGGAAAGATGTGGAGAGGCGGCACAATTGAAGCAAGTTCCTCGGAACAATTGCTGTGAAAATATCTGTAGAATAATGCAAGGGATGCAACGTTTCTTCGTATGGATAATGTAGGAAGGTCCTGTGTGATTGCAGGGTTATTGATTAATCTAATAGCTTTATTTTGAATTTTGTCCAACTGCCTCAATGCAACCACTCCACTTCCACTCCACAGAGGTGAACAGTAATCCATCTGAGAACGCACATGACTTTTATATATTATATATACGGCCAACTGCTCGTCAGTGAAGAATTCTCGAACTCTGTACAGGAGTCCCAGTTTTTTAGAGGCATTCTTAGCAATGCTTCTAACATAATGTGTCCAGCTCAAGTTAGTAGTTAATGTTACACCGAGAATGTCAATACTAGGGGAAGTGGGAATATTTACATCATTAACAAATATATGGGAGTCAGTGAGATTCTGTCGGTTAGAAAATTGAATGTACTTGGTTTTCTGTGCATTAAAGGAAACTAGATTCTTTTGTCCCCATTCATTAATTCTAGAAAGGTCCTGGTTCAGAGAAATTGCAGTGTTTATTTTTAAATTTATAAGATCGGGTTGGGTGAAAGAATTGGTAAATGTGAAGGAACTGTGGAGTGTTGAGTCATCTGCGTAGAAATGTATTGGATTATGAGTGGTAGATATGAGATCATTGATATGAATGAGGAACAGAGTTGGGGCCAAAACTGATCCCTGGGGAACACCATCATTTATTAAGTGAAATTGAGAATAAAGGCCATCTACCATTACACGTATTTTTCTGTTATGAAGATAAGAAGAAATTAGTGGAACTAATGATGCAAGGCCGTAGTGTGACATCTTCGACAATAAGGATTGATGCCAGACTCTATCAAATGCCTTTGATATATCCAGTGTTATTGTATGTGTTTCACCATGTTGGTCTGTAGCTTGGTTGATTTGATGCGTAAGAAGGCAAAGAATGTCTGCAGTTGATCGACATCGTCTAAAACCATATTGCCTATCACTGATTAATTTATTATTCTCAAGATGCTTAATTATGTGATTATTTAATATAATTTCAAAGACTTTTATATATATGTGTATGTATATATATGTGTATGTATATATATGTGTATGTATATATATGTGTATGTATATATTAGTGGTGGGCATCGCTAACAATTATCCACTTCCGTAATCGCTATATCGCATCTCATAACCATAGGCTTCCGCATCGCTATTTCCGTCAATTAATTAATTAATACGATTCCGCTGATTGAAAACCGTTAACGCAATCCGGATTATTTGGGATTTTTAATTAAAACAGTGCAAAAACTAGGGTAAATAATTTGGTAGTGTAGTAAATGTGTTTATTTACTTATTATTTATCACATGTTTAACCCTTATAGGTGTTATAGCCTATACTTCACCTTAAGTCAGGCCTCACTCATCGTTTTATTTTAACCTATTTGCTATTGTTTGGACTGGGACAAATTAGTAGGCTGCAAAGTGTATATATTATACGCTGTTTGGTCTTAAAGGGATGACTTTTGCTTACTTTCGGCCCTTGGGCCATCATGAGAAAAATATTATCGTTATAAATAAAGTAGACGTGCCGTTTCGCCCAAAATCAAAACGGCATACCCAACTCTGCAAAGGGTTACCATCATCACTAATATTACCACCATTATTGCTACTACTATATTCATCACTACATTTGTCACCATCATCACTACTACAACCATCATCACTTCTATTATCACCATCATCACTACTATCAACATTATCGATCCCCACTATTGCTACCATCACTTCTAATGTTAACTAAACTAACTTAACCTAACAAATGCGGGCAAGTTTTTTTTCGCCCCCTTAACGATGGCATTCTGTGTGTGTGTGCCCCGTAGGGGCACACTCTCATAGAACGCCATCATCATTGCTTGAGAATAGGTACAGGGTGGGGGGTGGGGGTCCTGAGGTGGGGGGCGCTGGTTGAGGGGGGTCCATATTTTGGACCTAAAATCATAACTATTGCACAAATCCAAAACATATTGTTTTAATTACCGTCGCATTCACGCACCGAATGTTCGTGTGAAGTTTGGTGAAAATCCGTCGAACGGTCCAGGAGGAGTTATCGGACAGACAGACAGACAGACAGATATTTCGGCCGGCATGTACCACTATATGGGGGGCGATGCCACTCTTCTTAAGCAGAGTTGATAAAGTAATTTGGGAGTCCTCACTGGAAGAAGTCTAGTCTCTGTGGCTTTCCATGACTTGGAGGCAGGAGGGAGGGCTGGAAGGTGTGTGTCGACTGTGGTGGCTTGCTGCCGCTGGTAACTGACTAGGCTCTAGCTCCGCCCTTGCTTGGCAGGAGCTACCCCGAGTCTACTGATGGGCGATACAGGTAATTTCATTTCGATACGGTACCAAGTATTTTTCTTTAAAAACTGAAAATATATTCCTTCTCACTTTACAAAAAATGAGAGCACCATCAATCAATTATTAACTCTGCGTAAGCAGAGTGGTATTGCCCCACGTATAGTGGTAAATGCCGGCCGAAATGTGTGTCTGTCTTTCTGTCTGTCCGATAACTCCTCCTAGACCGTTCAACGGATTTTTACCAAACTTCACACGAACATTCGGTGCGTGAATGTGGCGGTAATTAAACAATTTTGTTTTGAATTTGTGCAATAGTTATGATTTTTGGTCAAAAATATGGTTTTGCCCCCCCCCCCCACTGGACCCCCCCCCCCCTCAGCAATGATGGCGAAACCCACTCGCCCCGCATTTGATAGGTTAAGTTAGTTTAGTTGACATTAGAAGTGATGGTAGTAATAGTGGGGATGATGGTGATAGTAGTGATGATGGTGATAATAGTAGTGATGATGGTTGTAGTTGTAGTAATGATGATGACAGTAGTGATGATGATGACAGACTTAGCAGTGATGATGAGAGTAGTAGTGGTGATGGTGAGAGTAGTAGTGATGATTATAATAGTAGTAATGCTGATTAATGGTGATAGTATGATTGATGATGGTGATAGTATTACTAGTGATGATGGTAACTCATCGCAGAGTTGGGTATGCTGTTTTGAATTTGGGCAAAATGGCAAATTAATAGATGACAGTCTATTACTTTTCTATTAGGTCTATAGGCCCATATTGTTTAGTCATCAACTTTTGATGACTAAACAAAATGGGTCTATAATAGCAAAATAATTGACTATTATCTATTAATTATTTGCATTATTTGGCATTAATGTTATACATTTCATGATTATTTTGGTAGGTTTCTCTATTACTCATAACACTCGATACCAAACCTTCAGAATCGATACTTTCAAGTACAGAGTTTGTATCGGAAATATCGATACTTTGGTATTGATATGCCCACCACTACCAAGTACCCTTCTACTCGCAGCAACTGTCACTTCACAATGCTGTGTCGCCTATAGCATCACACGGGATTCCTGTTGGAGCTTGTCGTCTATAAATAATATCCGCATGGGGGGGCTGAGAGGTTGAGTACTACTGAAAGGCTCGTAAGCGATTGCGGAAGGAGTTCCATTTTTCTAACCCGCGTATATTTGCCAAATGTATAGCTTATATAAATCCGCTTATTAAGATAGGACTTCCGCTTCAGTGGAATTAATGGTTTATGAAAGTGATTACGGAAGTGCCCATATATATATATATATATATATATATATATACTGTATATACAGTATATATACAGTATATATTCACCTTTGACCTAAACAATTGGAATAGTTATCTAAAATTTGGTCTGCGTAACATGAATGTTAGCATTATCTAGTGATGTGAATATAGTGTAATTTGAATGATAAATATAGAAGCAAAAGAAATACTGACCATAATCATTCTGTGATCTTCAGCTTCCACATTAGCCTTTGACTAACAAAAATACAATAATGGGACAATTGTCGCATTGACCAACCAAATGTGCCTTCTAAATTTGGTGACAAACATTACACAGTCTAGGAAGAGTTTAGGTAAAAAGATTAGTAATCTTGCTTTGATCTTTGACCTTTACCTTAGACTTTTACTATTAGAATATCTATGTGGAATTGATATATATGTTATTCAAGTAAAATGCAACTAACATACAGTAGTCAACCTACCGAAATGTAAGTAATATATATAATTATGAAAGTTGACCTTTGGCCTTGACCTGTGACCTTAACTTTCATGTAGCATTACATTCTTGTTTGCATTGATGTAGCCCTTTACACTCTAATAAGTGTGCCTAATATCATTATCGCCCATCAGTTAGTTTCAGAGGCATTAAAGGAATAGTTGACCTTTGACTTTCATCTTGACTTTCATGATGTCTGGAAATTATACATTTTAATTTGCATTGAAAGTACAACTCTATCAGCGATTTTTGTAAAGTTTGCATGAATAGTAAAGAAATTAGCATATTGACCTAATGTTTGACCTTGCCCTGTCAAATGGAATATTCAATAGTCTCGTATAACCTTGGATTAGGTATTCCAAATGTCCATGACATGTCTATAAGAATCTTACAGTTAGTATAAACTACGAGTAATATTCATATTTTGACCTTTGACCATTAACCTTAGAAACTGGAATTCTTATCAGATAGGCCCTATATAATCAGCCTAACGCCAATGTTAGTATTAACTAGTGTTATGAATGTGTTATAATTCGTATATAAACGTATAAATAAGACATAGTGACCATATACTGTGACCTTGACCTTTGATCTTTGACTAAAAAGAAAACAAATGTATTTGGATGATTGTCGCATTGACCAACTTAATTTGCATGCACATTTGGTGGCAATACATTAAACAGTCTAGGAGGAGTTAAGGGGATATGATGAACACTCTTGTTTTGACCTTGACCTTTGCCTGTAATTATTACAATATTTATACACAATTTTATAAATATGTTACTTAACCTAAGACGTGCACATGGGGGGTATGAGACACCACACTCCTGTGCGCACGTATTTGAGCTGTTCCCATCACTAACATCGTTATTTTACCATAAATAGCATTAATACTTAGCCATATGCACCTATTATAGGTTGATTATAAAGCTATTAACCTGTTACAACAATAAAACAAGTGGAAACAGTGTTTGGATGGTCAAAATCGGCGATACAAGCCAGGAGTTACATAATGTATGGCTGAGGCAACCTCCCTCCCCTCCTCCCCTCCCCTTGTCTGGAGAGACACTGTTACGCAATAGTCTCTCTCTCGCTCTTTCCCACGCTTGGTAACTGATGACAACGCCCAGCTACCAACTCGCTAATGTTAGCACGAAAATAGACCACAGAATAAGGGAATAACAGGGAAAATAGGTGATAACTGAAGGAGGTGAGGAAAGTGGGGAAGGAGGGGAGGTGGAGGAGTGATATTTGGCATGGCCCAGGGGCAAAAATAAAAAAAATAAATAAAAAAACAAAAACATTTTTTTTTGGGGGTGTTTTAAATGGATTTTTTTTTTCCCAGCCTCTTAACCCGTGGAGCCCCGGCTAGTTTTGTAATGTTTGTTCACCAGAACCCGGCCGGTTTTCAAAAAAATGGTTTTATTCCAGAAACAATAGCGAATGGGTTAGGAATGAAGGAAAAACCGCTCAAAAAGCTAAAAAAATGGTCCTACAGAGCCCCCGAAAACGTATTTTACAAGAGTAAAAAATTGAAGGCAATTACCCCCAAAAAACTGGTTATTGCGCGCTCACGCGCACGCACGTGGACTTTGAGAGTTTTCAACCATCGGCACGGTTGCGTGGGATACGTACACAGTTCCCATACAAATCTGAGCCCTCTTGAGTGGCTACACCTGAGGTTACGGTCGGCGCAATTAGGGTGACGCGTCAGGCACGTCTCTGGGGCTGTGCGTTACATACATAGCCGACGCGTCAGACGCGTCGCTGGGGCTGTACGGGTTAAGAGTCTTCCCGCAGTCGCCCGGGGAAACTCTTAAGAGTCTTCCAGCAGTTGCCGGGTTAAGTAAAACAGCAACTAACACAGTTAGATTTCCGAAATTTGAGTAATGCTTATTAATTAATTATAAAAGTTGACCTTTGATCTTGGCCTGTGACCTTGACCTTTATGTAAAAGTACATGTTTCATTTCCATTGAAATTGCCCCGGAAAATCAAATATGCGTGCCTAATATGATTAACGCTCATCAGTTAGTTTGATTTATATTAATAGAATAGTTGACCTTGACCTTTATCTTGACCTTGATAATGTCTCAAAATAAAATATTTTAATTTGTATTTAAAGTGTAACTTTCTCACTAAATCTTGTGAAGTTAGCATGAAAAATATAGAAAGTGGCATATTGACCTTATATGTGACCTTGACCATGTGTAGTTTTTTGTATAACCTTGGCCTAGGTATTCTGCATAATTATACATGGAAACCTAGTGAGAATCTAATATTTAGTATAAGAAATACTGGTACAGACCTAATTTTGATCTTTGACCTTGACCATTGACCTTACCCTTTAGAATATTTATCTGAAATTCGGTCAATAAAATATTAATATTACAAGAAAAGTGTATAGTGTATATCAAGAAATTTGAGAAAAATTGCAAACAAATATGAAATATAGACCTTATTTTAAACCTTGACATTAAACTTTAAGTTAAATTGAATGTTTGTTTAACTCACCTTCGCAGTGAGCAAATGGATATACCTGTGACATTTGGTGAAAATCCATCAAACGGTCTAGGTGGAGTTTCCGGACAGACAGACGGATGACGACAACAACGGATGATGACGGGCAAGCCAAGTGGTTGTGCACAGTATATGGGCGGGATCTTTGTGAGCGATACCACTCTGCTTACGCAGAGTTGATAATAACCCCAAGACATCGGATCAGATAGTGTTAAGGTTACTTCAACTTAATAGAATCAATTAAGGGAAGATTTTCTCTAAAGTTATTTATGGACTGCCTTCTCCCTCATGCTTAGTCACATTAGTATTGAGATTCTAAAATGTTGGCTCTTTTGGGCGATTTTAAGATCTTCCACTCTATTTCTGTCAATTTTAAGACCTTTTATGCCATTTAGATGTTGATTTTCTTCCTGTCGAGCGATAGCGAGCCTGCAATTATGGAGGAGCCGGCCTTTGGCTGTGACTTTTGCTACCGAAAAATGTACGCATTTCTCTCAAAGAGGAGTCTTGTGGGTGTTTTTCTAGGGAGCAAACTAAAAGCCTACTCTTAACACTTTGAAGAGTGTGACGCATTTTGACAGTTTAGTTTGGTTATTATTAGACAATTGTATGCAGCTTGGAAAGAACGTCTGTAAATCAGAGTGGTGTATTTTATCTGCATTAATTCCTTGACTATCATAACTCCTTCATAAACAGAGTAAAATCGTCTAATGATGTATGTATGTATGTATGTATGTATGTATGTATGTATGTATGTAATAATGTATGTATATAAGTATATATGTATGTTTATACCCAGGCACATACCCCACAGCTGGGGGTGGACGACTCGAGACATTGCTCGAACTGAAACATTTAAAGTTCCAGTTATTAGGGTCCGGGACCACTTTTGCGTTCCCTCCCCCCTTTCTCTATCTCGTCTAGTAGGTGAATTTTACAACGGGAGGAGGATTCCTAGCCTCCGGCCCCCGAAGTAGGAACATTAGTATAGGAAAAGAGACAGGCAGAAACGGCTAAGGTTGGGTGAAGGATGCCAAACCTCTATCTGGACAGGACCAGCCTTCACCCAAAGTCGTCTAATGATAGCCAGAATAAATATAAAACTAACCGACCGGTAATGAAAGAGTTAAGGGGAGATGGGTCGTTTTTTCTGGTCCTCTTTCTTCCTCATGTTTAGCCCCATTAGTTTTCAGATTTAAAGAATTTCGCATCACTAGTTTGTTGATTTTAATACCTTTCGTCTCATTTGTATCAATATCAATACCATTCATGTCATGTAGGTGTCGATATTTTAATACCTTTCGTCCCATCTGTATCAATATCAATACCATTCATGTCATGTCCCATCTGTATCAATATTCCATTCATGGCATGTCGAGCGTTAGCGAGCCTGTACATTTAAGAGAAACCAGTGTTCGGCCGGGACATTTTTCTATCGAACAAAGTACAAATGTATCTTGAAGGGGGGTCTAGAGAGTGTTTTTTTTAAGCTTGATGAAGGTCTAGTGAGGAAGCTTAAATAAATAAAATAATATAAAATAAATAGACACTAAAATGTAGCCACTGTCCCCTTAACAGAGCCATGTTAGGACCTTAGCCCCTTGTTACGTCCTGGGATATATAAACACTGGGCTCTTTCTATTGGACTAGGTATGCGGCAACTAGCAACAACGGAAAACGCTAGATCCAACCCTTATCTATAAACCCAGGCAACAAACCACCCTAAACCGTCAAGAGTCCTGCCTGGACAACGAGGTATCCTATGACTCGGTTACAGGGTGCACGCACTATAGACTGCTGATAGTCCAGCAGGCTATACAAAAGATCACACAATTAAGTTGACTTAAAGCTTCAAGGAAAAGATAGATAACGGAATTAAATTGCAGAAACAATTTAATAACAAACTAGAAGAAAGTACATTTAACGTTACGTTAATTAATACAACTAATCACCCCTGCGTGAAAGAAGGTGAAAGCAAACAGTCCTCAAAACATCGTACAGGTAGACAAGATGCAGGTTTCTAAACTGCATGCGGCTACTGTAGGATCTGATGCTTAGCAAAGAAAGTAAGTGACGGATTTAGAGAACTCTTAACTAATAAGCAGGAATAAATACTAGTGATAGGACCTACAGTGTATGATGGCATAGGTATAATTAAATAAAGGCAGCAACTCGCAACATAACCACATACAGGTGTGCTTCTCACTCTTAGTCAGGCAAGCCTGCTCGGACAGAGTCTCTAAGCCACACCCTGACTCACAATGCTCACAAAGACGGTAAACTGTGGCACAATAACAAGCATACAGATATAATAAACCGCTAGCTGTTAATCTGCCAGGTGGCAGAGGTCTAGCCGGAAGGATATAGGCTTCAGATACCCGGGCTGAGCCACCTGCTCTAGCCTAGGGACGTTCCCAAGTCTGTGTGCCAAATTACTCTAATTGAAAGGGTGCTCTCTTGAGAGACTCAGATCCCAAGTATCTGACTCTCTCCTGGCGACCCTAAAACAAACGCAAGACGTGCTAGGGCAGTGCTGAGTGGACTAGGCAAGGGCCCTCACACAACACAACACTAGACACACAGGCACACAGACAAGAAAATGCCCCCAGACTCCCACGGGTATCCTAGTAAAGTTGTGCAGGTCCACAGGACTCGCACCTGCAGACTTTACTTAAAGGATCGCAAAAAAACTCCCCTCCGGTCTAGCCCCTGCTCACCTGCCACAAGAACACACTAGCAAGCATGAAACCACCAAATATGAGACAACAAAAAAAGCTTCCTAGGTCTCATTAACAATTACATCTCTGCATAAAGCCCAAATCCTATCTAATTATCTGAGAGCTCGTCGTTAATACAATAATAGATATAAGGTCTATCAAGGGGATGGGATAATTAAATAGATTGGTGAAGTAGTAGAAAGAAGGTATACAAAGTAAGAGAGAAAGTTTCTAAGTGGGGTTGAGAGGGATAGATATCAAGGGGGTCCGAAGGGTACGACAGTGAGGTGAGCTCTGAGTCTTGAATCTGTCTGGACCCCACCCTAGGCATGCAAAATACATCCCATGCTGTTGGCAACACTCAACACAGTTGCCGGGTCAAAATCCTCTACCCCTTGCGTGAGTCGAAACTAAGCCTAACATTGCGATCAAATGGCAACATCAGACTCGTCCCAAGCTAGTCTCTCCGCGCACGCGCGAAGCAACGTCCACCAACCGGTCTCTCTCTCCCGCTCGTCTCCTCCCACTCTCACTAGACTTACATCTTATATATTATAATGAAACAATCAACTATCGAGAATAAAATATACTAAGTTGTGTTGGTTAAGAATAAGGGCAGCTTCAAGCTGTGAAACAACATAAGAATATCCCAGACATTAGTTACATTGTCGTAGGATATATACTAAGGAAAGGCCGGCCCGCCGGCTGCCGCCAGCCGGTTTCTAAACGGCTGGGCAGCCGACACTCGCACATGCCCGCACGTGGCTACTATACAGGACGTCACACCTCCCCCAAGATATAAGACACTTAACTAAGTTCTTCATATCTAACAGAAAGCTTCTCATAGTACCACACACTGTTGCGACACAAGGCACTATATATAAAAAAAATAAAGACTGTTGCACTCCACCGAGCAAGTTCAACTAACTTAGCGACAATAAGTGAAAACATTCAACTTAGATACTGCCACAACATCTTATACAAAATTCAACACGTTATAAAAATAAAGAGTTTTTATAAGGTTTTTGCTTTTTTAATTTGTTTTTTTCGGCTGAACTACAGTGACAGCCTATTTTCCTCCACACTCAACTCTCAATCCTGTAGCAGTCTAACCAACATCATCCACCCTTGATAGACAATCCGCGATCACGTTATCAGAACCGGCAATATGGCGTATGTCCAAATTATACTCCTGAAGCATGAGTGACCACCTGGTCAGCCTCATATTCCGGTTATGAAACTGATTCAAGAATTTCAGAGGGTGATGATCGGTATAAACCACTACGACTGGTCCGAAAGCAGGAACATAAACATCGAAGTGCCTGAGCGCCAGCACTATCGCCAGGAGTTCTTTTTCAATTACAGAGTAATTCCTTTGTGCACTATTGAATTTTTTACTGTAAAAACTCACTGGATGTTCGATACCTTCATCATCTGTCTGTAACAAGACAGCCCCAGCCCCTACGCCACTGGCATCAGTCGCCAGCTGAAAAGGTCTGCTGAAGTCCGGGGCCCTGAGTATGGGGTGGGTACATAACAGGTGTTTCACCAAGGAAAACGCCTCTGCACACTCAGGAGACCACCGGAACTTCTTGTCCTTAGATAACAAAGTCAGTTAAAGGTGCAAGTACAGTCGAATAGCCTTTGATGAAGCGACGATAATAGCCTATCATACCTAGAAACCGCATGATTTGTTTCTTAGTCTTAGGCTGGGGAAACTGATCGATGGCTTTGATCTTTGTCTGTGGAGGGCACACCTGACTCATCCCCACCTCGAACCCCAGGTACAAAACTGTGGCTTTGACAAAATCGCACTTACCCAGATTTACCACCAAATCTGCTTCATTCAGTTTATTAAAAAGCTGTCCGATGTGAGCACAGTGACTGTTAAAATCATCGTCGTATATTATGACATCATCTAGGTACACCGTACAGTTGGGAATGTCGGCTACAATGTCGTTCATTAATTTCTGAAACGTTGCAGGGGCATTTTTCAGCCCGTATGGCATAACATGGCAACGATATGTGGCACCGTCCACCACAAACCCACACACCTCTCGCGCTCGCTCAGACAAGGGCACTTGCCAATAACCCTTAACAAGGTCTATCTTAGTGAGGAACTTGGCCTTTCCTATCTTATCCACACTGTCGTCCACGCGAGGGAGAGGGTAGGCATTTGTGGGGGTTAAACCATTCAACCTGCGGAAATCTATACAAAACCGCACCTTGCCATCTGGTTTGGGCTGCAGTGTGACGGGGGAAGTCCACCTTACTGCACCCTCAGAAATCAGCCCACGTTTCAGCATATAATCCAGCTCTTCCCTAAGTGCTGGTAATTTAATAGGGGGAACACGGTATGGCACTGATTTAAAGGGCGGGTGGTCCCCAACATCGACATCGTGCACCGCTTGAGTAGTGAGGCCAGGATGCTCCGCTTAAACAGCTGGGTTTGAATCAAACAAGTGCTGCACAGCTACACGCTGTTGCTCAGGCAGGTGCAATATCAACTCGTGAGCCACTTGTCTAGAATTCCCCGCCCACTGATCCGCGGAAACATGACAATCCCAATTATCCTCCCCCGCAGCTTGACTGTCCCTTCCTCCTTCTCCACCACGATCGCTGTAGATCAACACCGGGACAGTGAGAGGCTCGGAGGGGCGCCTCACATACTCTTTCATCAGATTTACATGGCAAAGTTGGTTCTTTTTCTTACGATCAGGAGTAGCTACTAAATAGTCGAGATCAGAAACCTTCCTTACAACCCGATACGGACCAGAATACTTGGCAGACAAGGGGTGTCCCACCAGAGGCAGTAGTATCAGTACTTCCTGATCTACTTCAAACTCCCTCAGCTTCACCTTCTGGTCGTATCTGTCCTTCATCTGAGCTTGTGAACTCTTAAGGTTCCGACCTGCTACCTCCAAGCTCTTTAGCATTCTCTCACGGCTTTCAACTACATACTTTAGAAGCGAGCATGGCTTTGTGACTCCCTCCCAGATCTCCTTGACTATGTGGAGGGGCCCCCTGACCCTGTGTCCAAAAACCAACTCGTTCGGGCTAAATCCCAAGCTCTCCCCAGGTACTTCTCTCGCAGCAAATAAAACGTATGGGAGACCTAGATCCCAGTCCTTCCCATTCTCCATGCAATAACACCGCAACATACTCTTGAGAGTCGAGTGCCATCTTTCCAAAACTCCCTGACTCTCGGGATGGTAGGCATATGACACCACAGACACTATCCCATGTTGCTGCATGGTCTGCTTAAACAGAGCAGAAGTAAAATTGGATCCCTGATCAGACTGGATCTCCTGAGGGTAGCCATAACGAGAGAAATAGACAAGTAGTTTTTTGACAACAGTCTTAGCCATCCCGTTGCGCATGGGGTAAGCATCTGGATACCGTGTTGCTACATCCATTACAGTTAGTACAAATTTATTGCCGGCACTAGTGGGGGGCAATGGGCCAACCATATCGATAACTACCTTGCTGAAGGGCGGCCCAATGACAGGGATGGGTTGTAACGGGGCTCTCGGGATTGATTGGGTTTCCCAACAACTTGACAAGTGTGACACTGTGACACCCATGACACGACACTCGCCTTTAACCCAGGCCACCAGAAAAGCTTGCTGAGAGCTGCCTCCGTCTTACGTGCCCCCAGGTGCCCTGCCAAAGGCACATCATGAGCTAATCTCAATAAGCTCTCACGGCACACCCTCGGTACTACTAACTGGTCCACTAATCCTGACCCGCCATCCCACTTTTTCTTGGGATCCTGATGTCTCCGATACAAGATCCCCTCGGACAAGAAAAAATCACCAGGCTGCGCATCCCCATCGCTCTCCAGTTCGACAGCACCATTACCACACGCCCTGACTGCAGGATCTTCCAGCTGCAAGGAACATATATCAGCAGGTGTCAGATTATCCAAGTTCATCTTAAATAATTTATTTCCACCTCCAATGTCCCGCTGAGCCATCCTTTCCTCACGCTGCGCATAACGATGCTGTCGCAGAGTCTCTTCCTGCCCTGCACCTGCACTAGCAGTGACAGGCCCCGGGGCCTCTCCAGACTCTAACATAGGTGCCAATAATGAATCACCAAGAAACACTGCCGGCTCAAAACTCTCCAATTGACCAACACTTCCCTTTTTCTTGTGACCTTTCCTCCGCGGTTTGATAGACTGAGGTGGTGGCTGCAAGGCTCCGGATGTCTGAGAACGCGTCACAACACACGCCATGGTTTGTACGCTACACTTCTCACCCCACTCCTGTTCCTCCCTACTATCGTCGGCCGCCTTCTCGGCAACGACCAAGGGTGAAACCTTAGAAGCAGTCACCGCAAAGTCGTTGCCGAGGAGGAGGTCGACGCCCCCAACAGGCAAGTTCTCTACAATTCCGACATCCAGTTCCTTCGCCACACCACCCACCTCCAGCTCCATCCGCACCAGCGGGTAGGACTTCGTAGCATTGATCCCCTGAACTACCACCACCCGAGCAGCGTTAATCGGCCTACCAGTAAAGTTCTTTAACAAGGTCTGAGAAGCCCCAGTATCACGCAATAGCGTAACTCCTCGCCTTTCGCCAGCCCACCTCACAAAACCATGCCCTCTATGACCCCCAAAGACGTCGCGGACAGGGTTCGAGCCTTCCGGACTCTTGAACACAGGCTGTGTCCCAACCTCTGACGAACTACCCTTGGCAAACTCAGAAGATATAGGCGACACCCCTATGCTGCGGACCAATGACACAACCTTGTTTGGTGGCTTGTTCGGACAAGCATTTGCAAAGTGACCCTCCTTGTGACATGCAAAGCACTCTTTACTCTTTGGTTTCCCTTGAGAGTGGGAGGTACACGGGACGGTATTTAGCTTATGTTCAGTTTTATTGTCAGTGCTAGATGGTTTTGTGTATTTATGTGTATCAAAATTCTTGGGAGGGGGAGGGGTACGAGCCTTTGCACCCGACTCACTCCTAGCTGCTGCTCCACACCCTCGAATTAATGACAGTCGGAGGTCAGCCATTTCTGCTGCCTCCTGGAGAGTTCTAGGTTTTTTTCCTTTATATTTAATGTTAAGTCCCCGCCTGTGCACTTAAAGAACTGCTCCAAAAGAACCAGCTCACTCAACTCCTCAAAAGTAGCTGCCCTCTCAGAACGCAGCCAATGTCGTAGTGCATCAGACAAGTCCCGGGCGTGTTCTAGGAAGGTACTATCCTTGCCCTTAGTAACACCCCGAAACTTCAAGCGGTAAGTTTCTGGTTGTAACTCATAGGCCCGTAGCACAGCCTTCTTTAGCTCATCATAAACTACACAGGACTCTAAAGGTAGTGCATCATACGCTTTTAGCCCCTTTCCTAGGAGTCTTGATGAAACTAATGCTGCCCACTTTTCCTGAGGCCACTGGTGTTCCTGACACTTCTTCTCAAATCGCATAAAAAACTCAGTCACACATGATTCATCGAACACAGGAACTAGTTTAAGCAGGTGCGACAATGATTGGTCCCGATGTCTATTACCTCCCCCAATATTTCGCCCTGTTACCTCCACTCGAGATCTCTCCAGCTCCCTGTCAGCCCGATACCTAGTAGACTCTGCCTGCAGTTCAGCCTCTCGTATAGCAGCCTCAACCTGAGCTCTAGCCTGTCTTTCGGTAGCCTCAACCTGAGCTCTAGCAACCTCAACCTTGGCCATCTCAAGCCGAAACAACAAATCTGGAGTCAACCCTTGAGGAGGGGAAGGTGCATTTAATGGAGAGGGTCCCTGTGATTGAATTCCACGCTGCCATTGACCATCAACCTGGGGGTATGTACTAAATTCAGGCACCCTGACGTTTGATATGGGGGTAGAGTGGAGGGGGGTGGGGGCTGGGGACCGGGGCCCCCAGTCGCCTCTCCACCCAGGTCTCTCCCTTCTAAACCCAATATCAAAGTCCTCAGCTGATCTTTCCTCATGCCACTTAAACCCTGGTGACCCTGAAGACCTGCCACACACTTTAAGCCATACTTATTCAGTTTCAACACCCTGGCAGCGGTAAGGGGCACCTCTAAAAATCTTCTAGCACCCTCCTCGCTATCGACTAACCACTCCACAGGTCTTTCTCCCTCCGAGCCCGTATCGTGACCTGACCCATCACTGTGTTCTGATGTATTAGACATGCTTGTGTACTGCAGTAATTATCACGGTTATAGAATGTGCCTTATCTCCTATGCAAGTATGTATATACTAATGTTATTTAAAGTCTTTAATGGGTTATATTGGTTGCTCCAAAAAAAAAAACTATGTCCACTGTATTCCTCTAATCATAAGGAATCTCAAAACAAATGACCACTATATTCCTCTATTTAGTAAATCCTATGCAAGGTCGCCATTTGTTACGTCCTGGGATATATAAACACTGGGCTCTTTCTATTGGACTAGGTATGCGGCAACTAGCAACAACGGAGAACAGAACGCTAGATCCAACCCTTATCTATAAACCCAGGCAACAAACCACCCTAAACCGTCAAGAGTCCTGCCTGGACAACGAGGTATCCTATGACTCGGTTACAGGGTGCACGCACTATAGACTGCTGATAGTCCAGCAGGCTATACAAAAGATCACACAATTAAGTTGACTTAAAGCTTCAAGGAAAAGATAGATAACGGAATTAAATTGCAGAAACAATTTAATAACAAACTAGAAGAAAGTACATTTAACATTACGTTAATTAATACAACTAATCACCCCTGCGTGAAAGGTGAAAGCAAACAGTCCTCAAAACATCGTACAGGTAGACAAGATGCAGGTTTCTAAACTGCATGCGGCTACTGTAGGATCTGATGCTTAGCAAAGAAAGTAAGTTACGGATTTAGAGAACTCTTAACTAATAAGCAGGAATAAATACTAGTGATAGGACCTACAGTGTATGATGGCATAGGTATAATTAAATAAAGGCAGCAACTCGCAACATAACCACATACAGGTGTGCTTCTCACTCTTAGTCAGGCAAGCCTGCTCGGACAGAGTCTCTAAGCCACACCCTGACTCACAATGCTCACAAAGACGGTAAACTGTGGCACAATAACAAGCATACAGATATAATAAACCGCTTGCTGTTAATCTGCCAGGTGGCAGAGGTCTAGCCGGAAGGATATAGGCTTCAGATACCCGGGCTGAGCCACCTGCTCTAGCCTAGGGACGTTCCCAAGTCTGTGTGCCAAATTACTCTAATTGAAAGGGTGCTCTCTTGAGAGACTCAGATCCCAAGTATCTGACTCTCTCCTGGCGACCCTAAAACAAACGCAAGACGTGCTAGGGCAGTGCTGAGTGGACTAGGCAAGGGCCCTCACACAATACAACACTAGACACACAGGCACACAGACAAGAAAATGCCCCCAGACTCCCACGGGTATCCAAGTAAAGTTGTGCAGGTCCACAGGACTCGCACCTGCAGACTTTACTTAAAGGATCACAAAAAAAAATCCCCTCCGGTCTAGCCCCTGCTCACCTGCCACAAGAACACACTAGCAAGCATGAAACCACCAAATATGAGACAACAAAAAAAGCTTCCTAGGTCTCATTAACAATTACATCTCTGCATAAACCCCAAATCCTATCTAATTATCTGAGAGCTCGTCGTTAATACAATAATAGATATAAGGTCTATCAAGGGGATGGGATAATTAAATAGATTGGTGAAGTAGTGGAAAGAAGGTATACAAAGTAAGAGAGAAAGTTTCTAAGTGGGGTTGAGAGGGATAGATATCAAGGGGGTCTGAAGGGTACGACAGTGAGGTGAGCTCTGAGTCTTGAATCTGTCTGGACCCCACCCTAGGCATGCAAAATACATCCCATGCTGTTGGTAACACTCAACACAGTTGCCGGGTCAAAATCCTCTACCCCTTGCGTGAGTCGAAACTAAGCCTAACATTGCGATCAAATGGCAACATCAGACTCGTCCCAAGCTAGTCTCTCCGCGCACGCGCGAAGCAACGTCCACCAACCGGTCTCTCTCTCTCCCGCTCGTCTCCTCCCACTCTCACTAGACTTACATCTTATATATTATAATGAAACAATCAACTATCGAGAATAAAATATACTAAGATGTGTTGGTTAAGAATAAGGGCAGCTTCAAGCTGTGAAACAACATAAGAATATCCCAGACATTAGTTACATTGTCGTAGGATATATACTAAGGAAAGGCCGGCCCGCCGGCTGCCGCCAGCCGGTTTCTAAACGGCTGGGCAGCCGACACTCGCACATGCCCGCACGTGGCTACTATGCAGGAGCGTCACACCCTCTTGTCCACAGCCCTACACTTCGGGCCACACTTCACTTAAGGGGAGGTTTTTAGTTTGTTTCCTACTCCTCCAGCAATCTTAAAATTACACGCCCTTGACCTCCTCTCAAGATAAATTTGTAAATTTTTCGGTAGAAAAATGTCCCGGCCAAAGGCTGGTTACTCTTAAATTACAGGCTCGCTATCGCTCGCCAGGATAAAATCGACACCTAAATGGCATGAAAGGTCTTAAAATTGACAGAATGGGGCTGAAATTCTTAAAATCACCAAACTAATGGGGCAAACGTCTTAAAATCTCAAAAGCAATGGGGCTAGACATGAGGGAGAAAGGGGTCAAGGAAAAAGTCCCTCAAATAGAAATCTCCCCTTAAAGAAAACGGGATTGGCCTCAATAATTTCCGGCTTTGTAAAATTAGGAGGAGGGGGGGACTGTGGAATTTGTCCCCCCCCCCCCCCTTTCCCCCCCCCCCCCGGCGCTATCGACAAGGTGGTGGTTTATGGAGGAAAGTCTAGGTATTGTTGAGTTGGGTTGTTTGCTGGTGGTACGTACACACACACACACACACACACACACACAAACACACACACACACACACACACACACACACACACACACACACTCTCTCTCCTCTCTCTCTCTCTCTCTCTCTCTCTCTCTCTCTCTCTCTCTCTCTCTCTCTCTCTCTCTCTCTCTCTCTCTCTCTCTCTCTCCAATAAATATAACATAGGTCCCGTTCTTTCCATCCACACTATTTCGTTTTATAACTAATAATAATAATAATAATAATAATAATAATAATACTATAGGTAGCGCCAATACTATAGGTAGCGCCAAATTACTTGACACTAATCTGGACCCCTTAACTTCTTATAACTCGAAATGAATGAAAGCAATCGGGCTGACATTTCTATAATTTGGGAAGAGTTTCCCAGGAAATAGATGTGGAAATTTTCAGCCAGTTTGCTCAAGGTCTTTTTGAGTTACAAAGAGGTCAGGGATCGATATAATTGTCAAGTTCGTTGGCGCTACCTATAGTATCATGAATAATAATAATGATAATAGAAATAATTAAAAATATACAAAATTACTTGTTTTGGTCATCATTATTTTAACTACCGGTATTCACCAAAAACAGTTGTTTTTTATATGTGTATGAAGGAGACAAAACGCAAACCTGCCTGTAACAAGTCCCCCCCCCCCCCCCCAGGTTGAAAGAGTGGTAGAGAGCCAAAATCAAGGTACAGGTGGTCAAAGTTCCAGCTGACCCACCCTTGCTCTGGGGCTCGCAGAATTATATGGCAATATTGGTGTAGGAAGGTGTGTATTACAAAGATTGGGATTGGTAGATCTGATTTCGGCTATATCGTTGTTAGAACATATACTAAACAAGGGAAACTAAGCCTATCTCAAATAAAAATGCATACATCGCTATGTATGTTCTCGAACATTCACCCAAAGTTCGTATATTTGCTTCAATATTCAAGTTATTATATCCACTGATTGGCAACTACACCAGTATTGCCCGCTAATTATGGGAACCCCAGAGCGAGGATGGGTCAGCTGGAACTTTGACCAACTGTACATTAGAGGTAACTTGGGTTTGTTGGAAAGAAGTGTGGTGTGCTTGTAAAGTGTAGTGAAATGAATAGGAGGAAGAATTTGTGTGAGTTAGCTGGATTACTGTCTGTGTAGGTGAGGCATATTATGTTCGATGAAGTAAAAACATATAGAGTATAGTTAAACAAAAATCAAGCTTATATCTTACTGTACCGTAAACGATCTATTACTCTTCATAGACGTTTATATCTACCATATTTTGGAAAACATTTTCATACACAGCAAACATAGATTTTATAAAAATTCCTTTTATCAGTCTAAAAGAACGTTTTCGCAATTACAGCCGACACTCAAGAGTTGATAGACGATTATCATGCATTCTTCATGTTGATTGTATTAATTTGTACATGGCATTTACGAATAGACATTTGTATTCGTTAATGCCTTATTGAACCAAGTTAACCCTTTGAAGATTATGACATATTTTGGCAGTTTATTCTGGCTTATTAGATGATTTTATACTGCTTATGGAGGATTTTTGGGAATTATGAGCGTAAAGAATATCTCCATCAACCGTCTGACTTCCATATGCCTTTCCTAACCTGTATACGATCATCAAATAATACCTGGAAAACAGACAACAAATGCAGGATTAACAATTGGATATGGTGAGTTCTACTCCACTGGGACTTCCAAATTCATATATGTACATATATATGATAAAAGGAAAACAGAGTATAAGTACAGTATATCACAAGATATGGTTTGATAATACAGCTTTATTTCTCTCGCACTATATAGGAGTAATAATCAGAAAACTGAAACATAGAAAGACACGTAACACTGCCAGTGAAAAATAGCACTATATGGTATCACTGACTCCGAGCACAGTCGCGGAGCTAGATAGGGAGCACTTATTGGAGAACAACTTCACTAAATCTTCGAGTTAGTTTCTAAGACACTCGAGTAGATGATGGGGTAGTATTTCTTGGTAGTGAGTGACTACTGTCGCTTTCTGTAGAACTGTTACGGTGTTTAAAGTTCAAGGTCAAGCACCCCTACGTGTATGCAGCGGGATCCCATAGAAAATGGGGCGTCACGGGTAGACTCTAAAATATTTCCTTGGCACTTTGATAAATTCGGCTGAGTCCTTGAAGCCGAAATAATAGAAAAGAATGTATAAATTCAAATTAGATTCACTGGTAGATGGTAAGTTATTGACCCGTCTCACTCGTACTATAGGGGAGTACAACTCGTAGCTTTAGGACCCGCTTATTAAGTCCGGGGCGTATTTATACACGTTTAAGCCACTTTTGGAAGGGACTCTACTTATTTTAAACACTCGATACTTTACCCACTAGTTGTCACTCTATCTTCTTCTCTTGGTCTTCCGGCGTGGTAACTTCTAGATGGATGTCTCCGGTGAACACTTCTGGAGGTGATTGGTTCTCGTTGGCTGCTTCCCTGTAGGCCGTCTAGGTGGGCCGGCTGTGTGAAGTAGTTACAGATGGGTTGATTGGGCTTGAGATCTTAAGTATGGCTCCGTAACATAATAGTAATCGTCTGGCGAATTACTGTTGGGCACCATACCGAACTAACTCGAGTATTTCAGAGGTAGGAGAAACTACTCGACTGTTCTGACCAGTATATCAACCGTTGATGAAGTCCTGTTAAGGTACTCTCGGACTAGGATCTTAAATATCGAATCTTATATGGTCGATATCGGACGAACGCAGTAATTTCAGTGGAAATGATCTTACTGTCTGCCATGATCTTTATGAGAGGTTCGGGGGACCCGGGGCGGTGTTTAAACCTTTAAGTTACACAGTCATATGGGAGGCCACAGACTCAGTTTACCAAGGCCTTGTTTCTGCAGAGTGCCCGTGAGGGTATCTCGCGAAGCCCTATCTCTAACACATTGGTCTCAGAGGTGTTGAGATTACCTGTGCCGAGTGGCAGTGTTTCACTTTAACACAGGGAACTAATAGAGAGGGCGGCAGGCTGTAGTCTCTCTACTTTTCACTGTGGAAAAGTGGAACCTCGTGGGGGAGTCTATGTCACGTCGGCAGGCCGAACGAAGACAAAGTTCCTCAACAAGGACACTGGGCTTTTCCACTCTAGAGTTATTGTGACAAGCCACAACTTGGGAGTCTTGGAAGAAATATCGGCAGGCCGTACACATTCTTCCTCGACTAACCAGTCACCGCCTAAGTAGGGTATCTATGTCAGCTAGGCAGGCCCGGGTCCAACGAGATCCCTAGTATAGGGTTGGTAGTTAACGAGGACTTTAAGTCTAAAAAGAGATATCGGCAGGCTGTACACACTCTTCACTAGACACACTAGTCACTGCCTAAGTAGGATATCTACGTCAGCTAGGCAGGCCCGGGTCCAACGAGATCCCTATTTTAGGGTTGGTAGTTAACAGGGACTAGAAG
Organism: Paralithodes platypus; assembly: GCA_032716605.1. Classification (NCBI taxonomy): domain Eukaryota; kingdom Metazoa; phylum Arthropoda; class Malacostraca; order Decapoda; family Lithodidae; genus Paralithodes; species Paralithodes platypus. Next base: position 28,662,632 of record CM064573.1, on the reverse strand, counting down.
TCTTAAGAAGAGATATCGGCAGGCCGTACACACTTTTCACTAGACACACTAGTCACCGCCTAAGTAGGATATCTACGTCAGCTAGGCAGGCCCGGGTCCAACGAGATCCCTATTTTAGGGTTGGTAGTTAACGGGGACTTGAAGTCTAAGAAGAGATATCGGCAGGCCGTACACACACTTCACTAGACACACTAGTCAGCGCCTAAGTAGGATATCTACGTCAGCTAGGCAGGCCCGGGTCCAACGAGATCCCTATTTTAGGGTTGGTAGTTAACGGGGACTTGAAGTCTAAGAAGAGATATCGGCAGGCCGTACACACTCTTCACTAGACACACTAGTTACCGCTTAAGTCGGGTAACTACGTCAGGTAGGCAGGCCCGGGTGCAACGAGATCCCTATTTTAGGGTTTTACAGACAGTATTAGGACTTTCTGGCAGGCCGTAATAGTCCAACTGAATGGAGAGCAATGTTTAAGCTTTCTTAAGTTACTAACTTCTTATGAAGCCTCAACAATTGCCTGACTTTCCTCAAAAATCCTGAACTGGTATTGCAGATTACCGAGTGCACTCCTGTGATACCTTTAAGATGGTAAGGGCATGGGGAGTTCTCTTAGATGGGGTCCTTGAACCCTTCTTACACTGCTGGTCGGGTCTCCTTCAATAAAAGGTAATTACTCGGTGGTGGTGTGATGAGCAAGGTCAATTAATGTCCCTAGAGTAGGCTACTCCATCAGGCTTAAGTTATAAAATCATAGGGGGTCGGGGTTACTTCAATAGAACTCTGAAAAACAATAATAGTGGGGGAAATGAAGGAATTCCGAGTTTTTAGCTCTTGGGGAGGATTGGTGGTGCCGGGTGCATTGAAGGTGTGTCGTGTGGACCGGACAGGTGAGGGTCGCGATGCGTGGGCGACAGTGTTATTCTTTCTCCCTCCTTCTCGTGGTGGTGTTGGCTGGGGTTTACTACTGCTCATGGTTGATAGTAATTTTTGGCATCAGAATATATATATCTCTCCCGGCATGGTGGTGTCTACAGGGTTGTGTACGTATCTACCTTCCTGGTTAGTGTTGGTAGGTCTGGGTGTACACCAGGTGTGTGCACCAGGTATTTAACGTCCTCCTTCTTTCTCGGGGTGGTGTTGGCTGGGTTTTACTACTGATCCTGGTTGATAGCAATTCTTGGCATAAGAATATAGAAATCTCTCTCGGCATGGTGGTGTCTACAGGGCTGTGTACGCATCTATCTTCCTGGTTCATGTTGGTAGGCCTGCGTGTACACCAGGTATTTAAACGTCCGGAGCGCCCCCTCTCGGGGTGCGGGAGTGGCAGATCTCCCGCGCTATTTTATCTGGGGACGAGGATTTTCAGGGGACTCTGATATAGAAAGAAGCAAGTGTGTATATAAGTATAACTAGTAGACTAGTTGAAGAATGTAAAAAAAAAAGGCATGTGTGTCAAATGTGTGGAAAACCAGGTTCAGGGGTCTATTGAAGTGTATGTTACATAAGATTTTTATGTGTAGTCAAATGTATTCATAGGGTTAACTCTGACTCTAGTAAGGATGACTAAAGGTGTCGATGTCCTTAGGAGTTAATATGTGTTTTAGTTATAGGTTGATTGTAGATTGAAGTTGTAGGTAGATCTCAGCTCTCGTTCACTGCTCTCGTAGTTTGATAGATTAATTAGGTAGATATGTAGTAATAGTAATGCTGCCACCATTTACGTTCATTTAAACCTAATAAATATAATATTGATACTTATAGGTAAAAGGGTAAATTATAGAATGTTTGGTATCCAGAACCAACTTTGATATTTATTCAAGTATCAACTGAAATAGTATACAGATGTACTATATAAGTAAAATAGAGAATTCCCTACAGTATATTGAGAAGAATCTCTGAGCTATGTTCTCTCGCTCGTGGCTAATGTCTATCTAATCTCTCAATACCTCTCCCTTCCTCTCACCTGCTTTGGCAATCTCGAAACACCTCACAGCCACGTGACCGTCATTGGTCATACGATCAGATGCTTGGGCGACATCAAGGTGCCATAGTAGGCTTAATTTGTGTGGGAAAGGAAACTGAGTCAATGATTTTAGAAGGTGGAAGTTACAAAGAGTTACAATGATTACCCCCTCTCATGTATAGTTGCTTACATAATATCATTCATAGCAAGCAGATTATCTTAAAATTATATGAAAGATGGTTATAATGAATTCATAGTAAATAGTATAATCTTGAGATGTAATATATATGTTCACATCTTATTGCATAACAAAGTTTTCATATAGGCATATAATGGATTCATCTGGCATGGGTTTCTTTGGTAGTGAAGATTCTCTTAATATTATTTCTCAATTCCCCCCCGGAGTGTGGTGTGGTTTGGGGGACAATACAAGAATACATGAATTATTACTTTTCCCATCTTTCTGGAGTATAATGTGAGTTAGGGAGAACAGATACACAAGAATACATGGTTGATCATAAGGTTGGTTTATTTTTGGTTACATAGGTTTAGGATAATATTATGAAATGAATTACAATGGTAACCGGCTTTAGAATGGTTGGCTAAATAGTACCCTCCTCTTCGTGGGGATATTATGCTTGATCTCCTGGCCTGGTGTGGTGGGGCGTTGACTCGTTGGTGAGCTCTTCCGTCTGCGTTCTGGCGTGACTTGTTCCAGTGTCGCGACTCGTCGGCTTGGAGTATTGCTTTTCGCCTTCTTCTGTTTCTCCTGGGGTACGGGCGAGGCTTCTGTCTGGCGTTTTCGCGGTATTTTAATATTATATATATATTTATCTATCTAGCTATATGTATGTAAGCACGTTATTTAACTATAAAGTACTGTATATGTATTAATAATTAAGATCCCTAATATAAAGGCAATTGTCTGCATCTCTTTTTATTGCACACACACATATTCTCTCTCTCTCTCTCTCTCTCTCTCTTCTGCTTTGCTATCCTTACCTTCCACTTTGTAGCAAATTCTAGGTTAGCATTAAGTCTAGACTGCCTAGTAGGGACCGCAAGGTCTGTGCAGTCTGTATATATATGTAACTCAATGTAACTGTGCATACCTTTTTGCCCAAATTTGGCAATGGATTGTAAGATTGTTTTACCATAGTTTACAGGCTAAAGGAATAATTGCTAACAAATTACCTAGTTCAAAACCAAACCATTATACATTAAGGAGTGTTATTTTGTGAGATAGTGTGTTTCTTTTCAAACATTATAATAGTATTTAAACCAAAAATTTACTAAGCATTTAAATCTTTGAACAGTGTAAAATTGATAACATGACAAGATAACAAGAGCAGCGAGGTTCTACAAGTGAAGCTGGTGCTTGCTCCACCTGTCTCGCGGTGCATAGAGGCTGTCGAGGTACTCGCAGTGGCTATAGATGTGGTGTGTTGAGTTGCTGGATTTTAAAGAGAGCCTTCAATCCTCTCACGTTCATTCGATGCTGAAGAGAGTCTAAATTCTGTTGTGGGTAAGCCATCCTCGATGATTATATAACCTGGCTCTATCCTGTATTTTGTCGAGAAGGGATAGGTTCTTGTTGGCTACCCCATTCCAATACAGTGAAGAGTACTCCATTGGTGATTGTTCTTGCGATTTGTAGATTAGCTCAAACCTTTTTTTGTCATCAAAATACCATGACAATTCTTCTTAATGCTGTTAATTTCCTGGGTGAAGGAGTGAAAGGATGTCACCATGAAATCCAACTGCATTTAATATATACTGTACAGGAGCCTCTCATACCACACTTTGTTGAAGGCTCCTTATATGTCCAAAGCGAGGATTATTGTGCGCAGACACTTTTCCAGAGCGGCAGTCCAGTCTGATGTTATAAGTGGAGGTCGAGTGCAGAGTATCACTTGCGGAGTCCAAAGTGTTGCTCACTTAAGAGATGATTTTTTTACTAGGTGCTCAGACAAGCGTGTTACTATTACTTTCTCTAGGAGTTTGCTGATGACTGAGAGGAGTGCAATTGGGTGATAGCTTTTTAATCTGCTTTTTTATCCCTTTTTATGAGTAGGCACAGTATTGCTGGTTTTCCACTGTTTAGGTCATTCTTTACCTTCCAGTATATTGTTAAATATGGTAGTAGGTGGAGAATTTAATTGTTTTGCACATTTCCATAGCAAACGTGGACTTATTTCATCTGGACTTAAGGATTTTTTTTTCTTTCTTGACCAAGAAGGTGTAGACCTCTGACTTGGGTAGTTGCCACACTTTGTATAAATTGATTTGTCAGAAGGGGCATAGATGGGAGTAATTTGTTGAAGCAGGGAACAGTCAGTTTTTCAGCAAACACTTGTGCATAACAAATGGCTTTTTCTACTGTACTTAGTACGGGTTTGCCATGGGTACTGCTTCGAGAGGGGATGATTTCTTCTTTTGAATGACCTTGCTTCTATTTAATTAATTTTCACCAATGTTTGCTTTCTACATTTCTTCCTTCCTTTTAACTTCTGCATGTTTTTCTCCCATATATTTATAGCCCATTTTGTTAACCGGTTCCATTTGTTTGGCTGCTACATGATGTCGAGTCTTGTTGTACCTGGTTGGTTTGTGCTTGTATCGAACCCACACCTAATTTCTGTTATCTGATTCTGTCTTACATCTTGGGCTGAACCTATTTTGATCACTGGTTTTGGTTGAATGAACTGTGTGTGGAATAAAGTAATTCTGCAATGATGGAATGTGTGATGTAAACTTGTCTACTTGTTCAGCTATTCCCCCTTCTAGGACTTTATTCCACTCAGTGCGAGACAGTGCGTGTCTGAAATTGGTCCCGTCTGCCTGTTCCCATGTCCACAGTGTCCTCTCACAGGTCACTTCTTTTATCTTCTTAATGCATATTTTTGCCAAGGCAGCTTCATGGTCTGAGATGTCCACAAAGCCTAAGTGGGAAACAATAGATTCTGTGAGGTTGTATATCTGTGACAACTGGCTCCAGGGATAGGCCAGATCTGTGGGTTGGAAACTGTGCATGATTATGAAGATTGAATGTGACAAGTAGCTGAATGAAGTTGTTTTGCTCACCAGGCTGGCTTAGGTCTATAATAAATAAAAATTGCTTGAATTTGTTTTCGTTTTGGAGTTGGTCTATATTGTTATTGAGGAAATCTAAAAGTTGTGTACCTTTTGAAGGGGGACGATAACATCCACAGCATAGTATATCATCCCCATTTGCACTTATTATCTTGAAGATAATTAATTCTAGTGGTTTAGGTATTTGAATATCGATTAACTGTATGGGGATGCTTTCCTTGCAGCACATGGCCACACCACCTCCCTGTGTGTTCCAGTATTTATGTATCCAGGTAAAGAAGCCACAGACTTGTGCATAATTTGTTGGGACATTACTATCAAGGAAAGTTTCTTGTAGGAAAACAATATCAGCATTGTGCTTTGACACACATTGGTGAGTTAATTCGCCGACCTTGGTATGAAGACCTCTAACGTTTGCTGACAATATGCTGATTTCATTGTTGTTGGTGAATAGTAGGGTTATATTGATAAGTGGCATTCTGTTGTCGATAATAGTAACTTGGTATCACGGTGCAAAATGACAGTATCTGTTGGTGGCCGATCTGGTATTGGGAAGGAATCACTTGATGTTGCAGGTCGAAGATTCGTACTGCTGTCAGTATATCCTGAGCACTCTGTCTTATGGCCCTGTTGCTGCTGATCAACAATCCTTTCCCGACAGTTTTGGGCAGTTTGGTACTTCCGGTGACAGTAATTGAAGTTTTGTATTCTTGTGCACTGGTTCCGAGAATGATCATGGCGATGGCACACACTGCACTTGTCTACGTCAGTTGGGAAGTTTCAGGTGCTCCAATTGTTATAATTGTTCCTTCTATTGTTGTATGATCTTGTTTGGTTAGTATTGTCATAATCATCTTTGTAGTCGAACTCTCTCTCTCTCTCTCTCTCTCTCTCTCTCTCTCTCTCTCTCTCTCTCTCTCTCTCTCTCTCTCTCTCTCTCTCTCTCTCTCTCTCTCTCTCTCTCTCTCTCTCTCTCTCTCTCTCTCTCTCTCTCTCTCTCTCTCTCTCTCTCTCTCTCTCTCTCTCTCTCTCTCTCTCTCTCTCTCTCTCTCTCTCTCTCTCTCTCTCTCTCTCTCTCTCTCTCTCTCCCAACAAAATTGATAGCTTCATAAATAACAACAGATACATAAAAAGCGGAATAGGCCCATTAACTAGAGATGATGATTAAATAGTGACAGTCGACAAGGATATTGCAAATACACTTAACGAATATTTTTATTGTACCAGGTTTTTACCGAGGTTGATTGGATAAATTAGGTAGGTTCTACTTGACTGGAGAAGCTGAATTAGTTTTATCACATGCACAGAACGTCATAGAGGATAATTATAACAAAGCGTACATTTATATTATTGTATTCACTACTCATAGATACCGTATTTAAATGATAGATAATGGTATATAACTATATATACAGTATATAAAAGATGCACGAACGAGGTTCCACAATATTCGATCACTCTTAAGACTTTGCCTGTATATAATAGTTTAGTACTCCCTTCAATCGAGGTATGACACCTTTACTTTTTAGATCACACGATATAGGAATATTTGCTATGTACTTTCCTTAATAACTGGTTATCACTAGTACTTTTAATACTTTGCTTGTATGGATAACTATAATTTTAAATTAAGTACTTCCCTAAAATAAGTGGGCATCACTAGTACTTCAAATAGCTTTATAACAATATTAAGTAATTCACTCAAGTACTTTCTTGTATATAAGGCGCATCACTAATACTTTTAATACTTCACTGGTATTATTAACTATGCTTGAACACTGAGTACTTTCATTTATGAATGCTTATCACTAGTACTTCTTATGTATTTCAATAAGCATACAAATATTATAGAATGATTTAATTAAGTACTTTATTTTATCTATAAGGTGTATCACTAGTACTTTTTAAAGGGGTTTCACTGTATATTATATTAAATAGCACTCTGTAGTCTTCTGGTGAGAATCTGGGCAATGGTGGTGGTCCTGACGTGGCTGGGTGACACTGGATGGAGACTCAAACTCTTGGGTGTTGGGTCTTGAATAATACGTACAATATGCCAGTGCCTCTGTACAGTATTATAGAGCTAACGTAGGAGAGAACTCACTAACTACTCTGACCGTTATAAGAGTTTTGTTGCAGACCTTCCAGTACTCTTGGGTGTTTAGCCTTGAATGTCATGTACAATATGCCAGTGCATCTGTGACATGTCATCGAACTAACGTAAGAGGGTTGTTTGTGATGCAACGTCTCTTAACTGTTCTGACCGTTATAAGAGTCTTTCAGTTACTGGGTTCATGAGGTAATTTTGGGCCTTTTCCGATATCGTACCCCTAGAACCAGTGCCTAGAATTCCGTATCGGATGGACTCTATTGCAGAGTGCCGTTATGCAGAGTTGCTACGGTATCTCGCAGAACCCTGCCTTATAAGAATCCAGCCAGTGCGTGAACTTTTAATAAGAGGGGGGTGGTTTACTACTAATAGAGCGCTTGACAAGTCAGCATTCTTTATTAATAGCAGCGCTGGTATCAAGGCAGAGGAACGGATATTAGGTGGCCTCCAGTGAGATTTAATAACAAATTCCTTGATGAGCCAAGATGTTAAATAACCAGTGGGTCAGGGTTTGGCTTAAATATTAATTTACCCAAAATCTTCCAGCTATTAGTTACCTTCCAGTGAGAGGTATCTAAGAGCTGTCCAACTGTGTTGATCTTCAGTTTGCCTGTGGTAGTCTTACCTTTTTCTGCGTACCTCCTGATGCTCCTTCTCCGGCTAATAAAGGCATATGTGCAGGGGGGGGGGGGGAATCCTTGGGTGTTTGGGGTATTCCTTCCTGGCCTCACAGTCATGGTGGTGATGTGGCTTGGAGGTATAGTGTTTATGGAGCCGCTTTGTTGGCTTCCTTTCCTTGGCAGCTTTCCTTCTCTTGTGGGCATCAGGATTGTTGATGGTTACAGTAATATTCTTTCCGGGTGTTGGAGGGATTTCAACAGCGATTGCAGCTACTCGGGCACATCTTGATGGGGGTGGTGGTTACTGCTTTCTGTCTTGGGGGTGTTGTGGAAAGCGTAGGAAAAATGTTTGGTGGTGGTGACGGTGTGGTGCTTATTTTGCTTTCTTATTTCAATGTTTGTTGATTTTGCCATAATAATCTCTCTCTCTCTCTCTCTCTCTCTCTCTCTCTCTCTCTCTCTCTCTCTCTCTCTCTCTCTCTCTCTCTCTCTCTCTCTCTCTCTCTCTCTCTTCTCTCTATCTCTCTCTCTCTCTCTCTCTCTCTCTCTCTCTCTCTCTCTCTCTCTCTCTCTCTCTCTCTCTCTCTCTATCATAATTAGAGAAGGACACATAGCAGGCTTCCCTCTCTCCCCCTCTCACTCTCTCGCTCATTTTCCCATCAAAAATAATTGTCTTGAGGGAGGCTCGCTGTTTGGGTAATTGGGTTAGATAGATAGATTGATAGATATAGATGGATACACCCATACCCACATCCAACCGATAACCATACCCACATCCACACCGGTACCCACATCCACACCGGTACCCACATCCACACCGGTACCCACCCACTCTCATACCCACATCCACACTCATACCCATACCCACACCAATACCCATACCCACACCCATACCCACACCCTCACCCATACCTACACAGAGAGGACATCCTTTATTAACAATACCCTCCTACATGCCTTCACACAATGATACAGGATCACACACACACACACACACACACACACACACACATGTGAAAAGAGTTGAAATTAACAGATATATGAAAAATATAGAGAGACAGTCAAACACCTACCCCAAGGCAAAATAGAGAGGCGGATGGACTTCATCAGGCCACAGCCATCCGCCGTAATCGGTTTTCTGTTATAACTGTGGCAAACTGGCTATCTCTATAATACCTGGTGTAGAGTGTTTGCCCTAAAAGAAAAAGTAGTAAAGTACTAATGAAATAGTCAAAATCAGAGGGTTGACAAATTCGGGAAGTCAATTTTGTAGTCAGAAGTAGAGTAGACAAAATCAGTTAGTTCAAATTGGGGAAGTCACATTTTATTGTCGGATATCGAAGAAGAAATCCATTAACTACGTCAAAAAGTATTGAAACATATTTAGCATGAGATAAAGTGAGGTTGAGCTCTGGGAGGCAGGGGACGCTCAACCCCCACTCTGACAGGATCAGCCCATCTCCTTGGCATCAACATTCTGGTAATAATACGTCGACATATTCAGTAGATGCAGTGTGTGGTAAATTCAATGACGTCATCATTATTAGCTGAGATGCTCTTCACAAATTTACTTGTTTCATCTCTAGCAGTTCTAAGATGGTGTTTCTTGAAATACGTCACTTGTTATATATTTTTTTAATTTATTGTAGTTAAAATATCTAATTGGTAGTTTGTTAAAATGTCTTTTTAAGAGGTATATTTCATATCCTTGTTTCAACAATTTTCTAATAAGGATCTTACAAGCCTCTAAAAGTCTTCATATTTCGAACAGACTCTACTATAGCGTATTATTTGGGAAGTAAAAACACCATAGCTTTGTTTTTTGGGGATATTTCCGCAAAGAAAGGGAAAGTTAACTATATGAAATCGGAAATCTGTTCGTTTGTCAAAAAGTTTTGTTACAAATTTCTTATCAATTACTTCAATTTGTATATCGAGGAATGAAGCTTTCTTATCGAAGTCATTTTCTGTATTTAAAATAAGCTCATCAGGGTAGATGTCTGTCTTAATTTTATCAAATATGTCGCCACTGTTGAACAATATTATATCATCAATATATCTTGAACACTTGCTTATTTGTTTGCATGTTCCGTATTTAGTACGAGTGTTATCTTGCATATAAAAGAACTCGTAATAATGAAGAAATAGATTGGCAAAATCTGGCCCTGGGTCTGTTCCCATTGGAATGCCTATATTTTGTTTACATATGAAATCACCACATTTGAAAAATGTGTTATCTGTCAAGAATGTTATGCTATTCATAAGGGAGGTTTTGCTTAATGCTGTATATTTTTTAGACAATGCATTACTCCAAAAAGCTTCATAATTGTTTATTGTAATGTATTTCATTTTCGAATTTGCAAAACATTTATTCACTATATTTTCCAGGGCTAGTATAAGTTTATCATGAGGAATGTTTGTATATAAAGTAAACCATTACACCACCAAGACGGTTAAAGGTTTATGCACACGCCTACGACTTACTATCCATTCTCGAAAACTGGATATTAATCTAATCATGTTCATATTCCCACCGCACTATGGTAGCCTAATGTTTAAGTTGGGTTCGCCACTCTGCGTGTTGTGGTTAGATAATTGGTGCAGCAGACTGTTAGAAGGGACGGAGCGTTCCCTTGTGAATATGGACTCATTTGGCACTTATAATAGTTCGGCATTGAAGGATGGAAAATGTTAATTATGTGGTAAGTTAGAGCTACCGGCCGATACTTGTTGGTAATTCTAAAGCAATTTTATGCGTTTTTGAGGCTATCCGGTATTTCCCAGTGACTAGACTCCTTCCCCCCATTATAGCCAGGGGTTTTGAGTGGGTTTCCTTACATTTGTTAGGATTAAATTCCATGAGTCCGGGCCAAGTGAGATGGCATAGCCTCTTCTGTCTTTTGGCCCAATATCAATATCAAGAATCTGGAGGGTTTCCGTAGGGGAGTTATCAAAGACAAATTTAAGGGGAGGTTTTTAGTGTGTTCCATGGACCTCCATCAAGCTTAAAATTACACCCCCTAGATCCCCTTTGAAGATATATTTGTAAATTTTTCGGTAGAAAAATATCCCAGCTATCGCTCACCAGAAAAATAATCGACACCTAAATGGCACGAAAGGTCTTAAAATTGATAGAAATGGGGAAACAGTTCTTAAAATCGCCAATCTAATGCGGCGAATATCTTGAAATCTGAAAAGCAATAAGGCTAAACATGAAGGAAAAAGGGGTCCTGAAAAAAAAATCCTCAAGTGGAAATCTTCCCTTATATTGGTTTCTGATGGCTTTTGTTTCGTCAGGCTCACTGAAGGCCGTTTCATACTGCATACGCTAAGAGTTATAACTCATTTCCTTTTTGTCCCCTGTGAATGACCCGTCCATTTTACTTTGTGGGCCGATGTTTGATGCAGTTTTAGCCTTTTGTTTGCCATATGAAAAGAAGTACTATCAATGTTTCGTTATATCTACAATAGCTTTGCTTTCCTCTTCTACAGTATGTGTTATAGTTCATATGAGATTCTTAGTTTTTGTTCGGTGTCCACAATTTTTCTATCTAGTTTGACCTTTTTTCTGTCTTGTAGATTTTGTTGTGTGCGTCATTGTGTTAGCAATTGTCTTCTTTTGTACAGCTTCCTTCTTTCCCATTGTTGTTTGCTTCTTCGTCTTGTTTGTATTTCAGGTATGTGATTAGACATTCTCATGGTGTCAGGTTATTCATTAACTCTTCCCAGTCTATTTCCTTCATTTCTTGGTTTACCTCTTTCCACCTAATACTTTTGCTATAGAAGGTAAATGTTCTGAAAGGGCCGGTTCTTGGTCTCGCTTCTGAGGTTGTCTGTACACCTGTTAAGATTGTTTTTATCTCAAGTAATTTATGATCTGAGTATGTTGTGCCTGATATGTTAATACTGTGTACTAGGGAGTATGTTGTGCCTGATATGTTAATACTGTGTACTAGGGAGTATGTTGTGCCTGATATGTTAATACTGTGTACTAGGGAGTATGATGTGCCTGATATGTTAATACTGTGTACTAGGGAGTCATTATTAGTGAGGACTAAGTATCAGATATAGTTTTCTCGTGTGGGTTCGGCACTATGCTGGGTAGGACTGGGTAACATTGATAGATATTAGATAGATATATAGATAGATAGACTTATCGATAGATAGATAGATCTATATATCTCTATCTATTGCCGGACGCCGTGATCACCGAAGGGGTATCCACGAATGAATCGCCCCCACGTACCTCTGTCCCCATTTAGTAGTCGCCCCTCATCCCATCCAGCACTGCATTCTCGCATATACTTCTTAACTCTATCCTTCCACCTCTCACTCGGTCTACCTCTCCCTCTCTGTCCTTCCAATTCACTCTCGTACACTCTCTTAGTCATTCTCTTGCTTCCTATATGTTCCACATTGCAGAACCATCTCTAGGTGTTCCTTTTCACACTTTCCACCACATCTATATCCACACCACACCGCTCTCGTACGTCCTCATTCGTCTTTCTATCCCCTCATGTAACTATGCACGCACTTCTCATGTAACTCATTTCCACCCTTCTCACTCTTGGTTTGTGTCTTTCCAAAAATGTCCATGCTTCACTCCCGTACATCAATGTCGGGATTACCAAACTATCATGCAAGGACTTCTTTACTTCCATGCTGATCACCCTATTTCTTGTTACTGCTTTCAGCGTTCCTACAACCCTCTTCCCCTGTTTGGGTAATTGGTTAGATAGATAGATTGATAAATATAGCTCAATGTATTGATAGATATAGGTAGATGGATTGAGTGATTGATATAGATAGATTGATCGATAGATAGACACATTTAATGATATGGACAGATGGTTAGATTGATATAGATTGGCATATATAGATGGATGGATTGATAGGTATAATCATTGTCTTGGGGGGAGGCTCACTGTTTGGGTAATTGGTTAGATTGACAGATATAGGTATATTGATATAGATACAGTAGATATATTTGATAGATAAATCACATAATTCTGTCCAATAGAAGCCTCGAATATTGATTAGATAGATCAATTGATATATAGGGTTGAAGAGATATATAGATAGATGATTATAAAACATCTCTAGAGGAAGGCTTGCAGATTGGGTAATTAGTTAGATATATAGATAGAATAATGTAGATAGATAACAAGAGATAGATAGGTATATAATAGTCTGGGCAAGCGTTTTGGTAATTGGTTTTGGCTTGGTAGATTATATTTTAATATATATATATATATATATACAGTATATAGGTCTACTGTACAAATATATGATAGCTAAATGGATACATGGATAGATAGATAGACAAAAATATAGTTGGATAGATTGAGAGAGAGAGAGATTGTTTATGTCTGTGTAGGTATGTAAGTATGCATGCATGTATGTATGTATGTGTGTGAAGGTGTAGAGACAGCTAATGAACGATAATAATAAAGGAACATCTGCTGAAGGAGGAGAGGAAGAAACATACCACTGAGAAAAGTTGGAATGGGAAAGAGATTGAACAGATCAGGAGAGAGAGAGAGAGAGAGAGAGAGAGAGAGAGAGAGAGAGAGAGAGAGAGAGAGAGAGAGAGAGAGAGAGAGAGAGAGAGAGAGAGAGAGAGAGAGAGAGAGAGAGAGAGATATATAGTTACATATAGTTACATATAGTTACATATAGTTACATATAGTTACATATAGTTACATACTGCAGAGACTTTCCAGTCCCTACTAGGCTTTTCGGACTTAATGCTAAAATATACTTTGCTACAACGTGGAAGGCAAGGATAGCAAAGCAGAAGGCTCTCTCTCCACCCACCAGAGAGAGAGAGAGAGATATATATACTGGTCACACAGTTCTTATGATCCCAGCTAGGTGGCCAGATTAGTAGCGATATCAAACCTGATGATAAGGGAAAGTGAAAGGAAATGATAGCAAACATTAAGGTGCTGTTCTGACCCTCCTCTCCCTCCAGAAATTACCCATATATGAACAGTGAATAATCTTGCAGGGCTTAGCAATTTGCATGATGGAATGTACAGAATAGTTAGAAATCGAAAGGAAATGACAGGCATGCCTTCACATTATTTTTGTTTCCCTTCTGCTATATTCACCGGAAAACAGTGTTAATATTTGGCAGGTTGTTTTATCAGGTTTGACTTGGGATTGGAGGAAGTGGAAGAGTGATCAGCATGTGAGGAGGTATGTGGCGTTAGGAGAAGAGGGAGGTGTGTGAAGGGAACAGCATGGTGCATAGTGGACTGAAGAGGTGAAACTAGGAGTTGAAGATAAGAAGAAAGAATATAGAGAGTGGTTAGTTAGTAGAGGGAATGAAGATTTGGAGAGACAGAAAAGGGAAAGGTACTTGGAGAAAAAGGGAGTGGTGAAGAGAGTAGTAAGGGAAAGAAAGAGAAGAGTAGATGAGGAATTTGAAAATAATTCAAGTGTAAAGTGGAGGAAGTGTAAGAAACTATTCTGGAAAGAAGTCAAGAAAGTTTGGGAAGATAGCAAGGGAATTAGTAAAGGTGTGAAAGATAAAAATGGGCGAGTGCTAGCTGAGAAGCAAGAGAGAGTCGAGAGATGGAGGGAGCACTTCAACAAATTGTTGAACGTAAGGAATGAAACTCCAGCAAACATAGTTGGGTGGGGTATGGGAGGGAGAAGAAGAGAAGTAGTGGAGGAGGAGGTGGGGATCGTAGTGTGTGAAGCCTTGAAAAGAGTGAAGATAGGGAAAGCATCAGGAATAGATGGAGTGTGTGGCGAAATGCTGAGGTATGGTGGTGAGATAGTGATTAAATGGGTATGGGAAATAAGTAAGCTAGCATGGGGGAAGGGAATTGCGCCTGATGACTGGAAGACAGTCATAATAGTCCCCCTGTATAAGGGTAAAGGGGAAAGAGGAGTGTGCGGTAATCACCAGGGGATATGTCTTCTAAGTGTAGTAGGGAAGATGTACAGTAGGGTAGTGATCGAGAGAGTGAGAGCGAGAACGGAGAAATGGGTAGGTGAGGAGCAGGGTGGGTTTAGGAAGGGTGAGGGTGTGTAGACCAGATTTTTGCCTTGAAATCTGTAGTGGAAAGATATCTGAAGAAGGGACATTTACTTGCAGGTTCCATTTTTCAGACACTATTCCAAAACTATTTACCAGGCCCTGCAACTCCCACTCACTATCACTCATCTAAACTGTATCATCAGCAAACAGCAGCACAGGCAAAGTTCACTAATTTCCTTCCCTTATCAGCAGTGCACCAACAACCACTGCTTTTCTTTGTATTTTTGTTCATGACACCATCCATAATATGTATATTGGACAACCATGGAGACATCACACACACCCTTCTTTAACCAGACATTCAGATCAAAGAATTCGCTCTGTTCATTCTCCACATGCACTGCCGCTATACATGTTCTTCACCGCTTTCAGCAACTTTCCAACTACTCCGTATATTCTCAATGCTTTCCACAGACCTTCTCTATTATTCTCCAAGTCCATCTTAGTGTCATCAGCGAATTTGGAAATTGTTACTTTTAGTGTCGTTGTCTATATCATTAATATATATTGCGAAAAAGAGATTTTACATGGACTCACATTGATACTGGCCACACAGATCATACAGTCCCTTCGAGGTGGACAGGACTTAATCCTAGGAGAGAGTTACATATAGATGCACAGACTGCACAGACTTGACTTTGCGGCGCCTACTAGGCAGTCCGGACTTAATTTTAACAAAATTTGCTACTAAGTGGAAGATAAGGATAGCGGAGCAGAAGGCTCTCTTCCCACCCACCACCTCCTCTAACGAAGTGTCGACATGAAATACAGCTGGGGAAAAAAAGGCACCCAGTAGAATGAGGGAATTTCTACTGGGATATTTATAGTAAAGATCGCATTTGAAAAATAATATTTACTATTGATATGTAACTATTGTTTTTCTTTTTGTTTAACTTATAGTATATTACCCTACCTCCTCGAAATTAATGACTAGATTCCTTTTTAATGTGTTGATTGTATTACATTGTACCACTTTCCCTGGCAATTTGTTCCATTCATTGACTACACTGTAGGTGAAAAAATGCTTTGTGATATCGAGCTTGGCCCTCCTGGTTTTTAAGCTCATCCTGTTCCTCGAGTTGATGAACTATTATTGATTGTGAACAGTAACTCGGCATCAATTTTGTCAAAGCCATTTAATGTCTTGAAACACTCGATTACTTGACCTCTCAATCGTCTTTTCCAAAGTAAGAACAAATGATATTTGTTTAATCTTTCATGATATGATGTATTTCCTAGTGATGGTATTAACTTTGAGGCTCTATGCTGTACTGACTCAAATCTCTCAATGCCTTTGTTTAGATAAGGAGACCAAAATTGTACACCATATTCAAGAAGGGGCCTCACTATGATATTGTAAAACGGTACTATAATGTTCTCATTTATATACATACAATTACTTTAAAAAAAGCCCAATTCGTTATTGACCTTGTTTGCAGATGCTGCACATTGTTCTGAGGTTTTTATGTATTCAGATATTAGTACCCCAAACTCTATAACCAATGCAGTAGTTTTTATTGGTTTATCTTGCATCTTGCATTCAATTTTATTTTTTTATTCGATTGTTTTTTCTTACTAACGATTTGTATGACCTCACATTTACCGACATTGAATGGCATCTTCCACTTTTCTGACCATTCAACTATTATATTTGTATCTGATAGTAGTGTGTTTCTGTCTTTTTCGGTTAACCCATTCAGTACCGGTGACATAATTCTATTATATTCTGACTGATGTTAGACGATTATATTCAGCTTGGGAAGGATGTCTACCATTAAATGGCTACAGACCATCACAATTAATCCTCTTAGGTACCATATATCCTTCCTAAGCTTTATAATATCGTATAAATGTAGCTCAAATCAAATAAGAAAGACGTCGCCAGTACAGAAGGGGTTAACGGCAGGTTTGTCTTTGTTTATGGACCACCTTCTCCCTCATGTTTAGCAACGTTAGTTTGGACATTTTAAGACGTTTGCCCCTTCAGTGTGCCTCGAATTCGCCGCAAGGAGTACAAAGGAGTACAAAGGAGTACAAAGGAAATCAAGCAACAACAGATCTAGTGACCATTCTAGGTTGCTTGTCCTCCAAAACACTGAGGATCAAGTGTCCAAACAGTGGTTTAGAGTGGGTAAGGGAACATTGGAAAGGGAATTACTGCCCTGGAACTAATGTCCGTGGCAGGAGGGGGTATGCACTGAGAGTGCTCTGAAGAACACTGATTGTTTAAATAGCGATAGTAGAGTGAAAGAGATGCAACATTGCAGCGTGTAGAGAGAGATTGTAGGGAACTAGTATGAGGAAATTAGTTGATGAGATGAGATGTCTTGGACCTCACTCTTTCGAGAAGTGCGATATGGGCGGACCCTCCCCACACATGCGAACAATACTCAATACAGGGGCAAACTGTATCCCAATACAGAGCAAGAAGCTGTGCAGGGGTGAAGAACAAATGGAGACTATTGAAAACACCTAACTTTTGGAAATCTGTTTTTAGCAAGAGTGGTAGTATGATCTTTCCAAGAAAAGTTGGATGAAAAAGATACACCTAGAATTTTGAGAGAAGATGAAGGGTTAATTTGTGTATTGTTGAAGAGTAATTGATAGTCTTGCGGAAAATTGCGATGGAGAGATAGAGGAAGGAATTGGGTCTTGGAGGCGTTGAAAGTAACAAGATTTTCTCTGTCCCAATCTGAAATAATTGATAAATCAGAAGATAGGCGGTCTATGGCCCTTTTACGTGAGTGTTGGAGTAATTGCATGCTGGGCTGATGTGAACATTTAGTTGAATAGTGTAAGGTAGAGGGAGAGAGAAGAAGAGAAGTAGTGGAGGAGGAGGTGGGGATCAGGAGGTTTGAAGTGTGGGAAGCCATCAAAAGAGTGAAGTTGGGGAAATCACCAGGAACAGATGAAGTGTGTGGGGAAATGTTGAGGTATGGTGGTGATATAGTGATCGAATGGGTAAGGAAAATGTGCCAACTAGCATGGGAGAAGGGGAGTGCACCTGATGACTGGAAGACAGGCATAATAGTCTCCCTATATATATGTAAAGGGGAAAGAGGAGTGTGTGGTAACCACCGAGGAATATGTCTTTTAAGCGTAGTAGGGAAGGTGTACAGTAGGGTAGTGATTGAGAGAGTGAGAGTGAGAACGGAGAAATGGATGAGTGACGAACAGCGAAGTTTTAGGAAGGGAAGAGGATGTGTAGATCAGATTTTTACCCTGAATTGTGTTGTGGAGAAATATCTGGAGAAGAAACAAAAGGTGTATGTTGCCTTTATGGACTTGGAGAAGGCTTATGACAGAGTGGATAGAGAAGGTATGTGGAAAGTACTTAGAATATACAGAGTAGATGGCAAGTTGCTGAAAGCAGTGAAGAGCATGTATTAGGGTGCAAAGGCGACAGTACGTGTGGAGAATGATCAGAGCGAGTTCTTTGACCTGCATATTGGGTTGAAACAGGGGTGTGTGATGTCCCTGTGGTTGTTTACTGTATATATGGATGGAGTCATGAAAGAAATACAAGGAAGAGCAGTGGATGTTGGTGTATCGCTGATAAGGGAGGGAAATAAGTGGAAGCTGCCTGTACTGCTGTTTGCTGATGATAC
The DNA here is from genome assembly GCA_032716605.1 of Paralithodes platypus. NCBI lineage: Eukaryota > Metazoa > Arthropoda > Malacostraca > Decapoda > Lithodidae > Paralithodes > Paralithodes platypus. The sequence continues at coordinate 28,644,187 of CM064573.1, read as the reverse complement.
AGTGCTGATGAGTGATAATGAATGAGAGTTGCAAGGTCTGGTAAATGTGTTTGGAACAGTATGCAAATTTTTTAATCTGAAGTTAAATGCGGGGAAGAACAAGGTTATGGTCTTCGAAAGGGGTGAAGCCACAGAGTGTGAGGTGAAGTTGAATGGTCGGGCTATGGAGATTGTCAGCTCATTTAAGTATCTGGGCAGTGTGTTGAGTAAAGATGGGATTATGGATGAAGAAGTGCAGAAGAGGGTACAACAGGGGAAGAGGGTTGTAGGAATGCTGAAAGCAGTAACAAGAAATAGGGTGGTCAGTATGGAAGTGAAGAAGTCCTTGCATGATAGTGTGGTAATCCTGACATTGACTTACGGAAGCGAAGCATGGACGTTTGAGAAGAGACTCAGACCAAGAGTCAGAGGGGTGGAAATGAATTACTTGGGAAGTGCGTGCGGAGTTACAGGGAGGGATAGACAGACGAATGAGGAAGCAAGAAGGAGGTGTGGTGTGGAGGTAGATGTGCTGGAAAGTGTGAAAAGGAACACCTTGAGATGGTTCGGCCATATGGAACGTATGGGAAGCAAGAGAATGACTAAGAAGGTGTACGAGAGCTGTACCAACGAGAAGTTCGAGGAAGGACAGAGAGGGAGAGGTAAACCGAAAGAGAGGTGGAAGGATGGAGTGAGGAAGTATATGGATGAAGGCGATGCTGGTTGGGAGGAGGGGCGTCGACTGACTGAGGACAGAGGTGCATGGGTGCGGTTCTTTCGTGGCCACTCCTTTAGGGACCATGGCGTCAGGCAATAGGTAGATAGATAGAGTCATCACCATGTGATTGGATAGGACTAGAGGTGCAGTTGAGGAGTTGATTGGTTGAGGAAGTGAATAGACTATTGTTCTTCTTATACTCATCATTATATATTATGGATGTGAAGATATTGTTTGTTAAAGGGCAGGGTATAACTTTTAGTTTGTTAACTAAATATTGGTTTAGTTTCCTCCCTAGACCTCCATTATGCTTTTTTTTTTTCTATGTGAGTGAGGGAGACAAAAGGCAGAAATATCTGAATCGAGTGCCTCCCCCAGAGTTGAAAGAGTGACAGGGCCATAATCAAGGGACGTTCGAGCCAAAATGCCTGGACACACTGAGTTTGAAGCAATTGCTTAATATATTATCCTCAACATCCCCATTGAATGTGTACATTTTTCGGTAGACAAATGTCCCGGCCAAAGGCCGTTTTCTCCAAAATTACAGGCTCGCTTTTGCTGATCAGGAGAAAATCGATACCTGAAATGACACAAAAGGTCTTAATATAAATAAATAAATGGGACAAAAGGTCTTGAAATCGACAAAATAATGGGGCGAACGTCTAACAATCTGAAAACTAATGGGGCTAAAGATGAGGGAGAAGGGGGTCCAGAATAAGCACCAAGTACCTCCTCCTTCAAGCCAAATATCCATAGGACGATCCACGCATCCCCACCGATGAAAGACGGTGTTGAATATTTCTGCCTGGTGGGCGGCCGAATGTTGCGCCATTTTTTTTTTTTTTTTTTTTTAAAGAGACAATGAACGGAGGAAAGAAAAACAAAAATAAAACAAAACGGTCCATGTGCCTAAAGGCATCCTCCATTCATAAAATATTTGTAACAACTGGATTTAAACTTTTGTAGATTGTAAGTTTGTGGAAAGCAACTCGAGGGAAGTGAATTCCAAAGAGTAGTAGTTCTAGGGATAAATGAATTTTGATAAGCAGAAGTTCTGCATTGTGGAGGAGAAAGTGTAAATTCATGGGGGCTCTAAGCTGCCCTAGTTCTACGGGGAAAGATGTGGAGAGGCGGCACAATTGAAGCAAGTTCCTCGGAACAATTGTTGTGAAAACATCTGTAGAATAATGCAAGGGATGCAACGTTTCTTCGTATGGATAATGTAGGAAGGTCCTGTGTGATTACAGGGTTATTGATTAATCTAATAGCTTTATTTTGAATTTTGTCCAACTGTCTCAATGCAACCACTCCACTTCCACTCCACAGAGGTGAACAGTAATCCATCTGAGAACGCACATGACTTTTATATATTACGGCCAACTGCTCGTCAGTGAAGAATTCTCGAACTCTGTACAGGAGTCCCAGTTTTTTAGAGGCATTCTTAGCAATGCTTCTAACATAATGTGTCCAGCTCAAGTTAGTAGTTAATATTACACCGAGAATGTCAATACTAGGGGAAGTGGAAATATTTACATCATTAAAAAATATATGGGAGTCAGTGAGATTCTGTCGGTTAGAAAATTGAATGTACTTGGTTTTCTGTGCATTAAAGGAAACTAGATTCTTTTGTCCCCATTCATTAATTCTAGAAAGGTCCTGGTTCAGAGAAATTGCAGTGTTTATTTTTGAATTTATAAGATCGGGTTGGGTGAAAGAATTGGTAAATGTGAAGGAACTGTGGAGTGTTGAGTCATCTGCCTAGGAATGTATTGGATTCTGAGAGGTAGATATGAGATCATTGATATGAATGAGGAACAGAGTTGGGGCCAAAACTGATCCCTGGGGAACACCAGCATTTATTGAGTGAAATTGAGAATAAAGGCCATCTACCATTACACATACTTTTCTGTTATGAAGATAAGAAGAACTTAGTGGAACTAATGATGCAAGGCCGTAGTGTGACATCTTCGACAATAAGGATTGATGCCAGACTCTATCAAATGCCTTTGATATATCCAGTGCTATTGTATGTGTTTCACCATGTTGGTCTGTAGCTTGGTTGATTTGATGCGTAAGAAGGCAAAGAATGTCTGCAGTTGATCGACATCGTCTAAAACCATATTGCCTATCACTGATTAATTTATTATTCTCAAGATGCTTAATTATGTGATTATTTAATATAATTTCAAAGACTTTACCAAGAGTGGAAGTTATAGCTATTGGTCTGTAGTTTGATGGATCTGAAGAGGCACCTTGTTTAGGAACTGGATGGATGTTTGCTTCTTTCCAGTGTAGTGGGAAGCATGAGGTATGAGTACACAGACGAAATTTGTTTGCCAATACAGGAGCGAGCACCAAGGAGCAATTCTTAAGTACTATTGGAGGAATTTCATCTGGACCAGGAGCCTTATCTACTGAGAGATTCTGCAAAATAGTTTTGACATGTCTGGTGTGGATCTTAAGTGAGGGAATTTCAGACGAATTAAAATTAAGTACAGGGACATCTTGATTTATTTCATCTAAGGTTGAGTTGGTGGAGAAAATATCCGCAAGAAGGTTAGCTTTACCTCGTGGGTCACTTACAAGATTGCCAGTCGGAGATTTTAATGGTGGAATGGATGAAGCAGTAGTGAAGTTGGATTTGAATGAGTTAAGAGTAGACCAAAATATTTTGTTATCATTTGGATTATTTAGAAGTTTATTTGCCTGCTTGTGGAGAAAGTTGATTTAGTTAGGTTTAATACAGTTTTGGCATGATTTCTGATGTTTCTAAAGTAATTAAAGGCTTCATGTGTTTTTTTATCTTGTGTATGCATTGTAGGCTATTGCTTTTTGTTCAGTTACTCTAGCACAATTATGGTCAAACCATTTAGGTGAATTAGATCTTTTACTGTACTTTTGATGAGGAATAAAAGTTTCCATTCCAATTTTTACAAAATCTTGTATGTGGCTCAAGGTGATGTGTGCATCATTAGAAAAGAAAGAGGTCCAGGGAATATAAATAAAGAAACCTTGAAGACCCTCCCAGTCTGCCCTATCGTAATGCCATTTAGTCACCAAAACAGGTTCAGAGTGGGAAGGTGTGGTAGGTGATAGGCAGGTGGCCTGTATCAGACAGTGATCAGAAGATCCAAGCGGGGACTTCACTATAACATCATAATTTTCTGAATTGGTTGTTAAAAATAAGTCCAGTAGGTGGGAATTATGATTAGGATTATCTGGTACACGGGTGGGTTGGTTGACTAGTTGAGTGAGATTAAATGAGTCTGCAAATAGCTCACATTCAAGACCAGCATCATCAGTCCTGGCTGAATGAGTGAGCCATTCAACATTATGGACATTAAAATCACCCAACTCAGTGATTTCAGAAGAAGCATTTAAGTTGAGGACACTGAGTTGTGAGGACAGAGAATCAAAAAGACTTTGCTCGGGAGGAGTATTTGGGGAACGGTAGATGCAACATATGTATTTAAATTTACCAGCAGAAATTAATTTGTATATAGAATAATCAAAATAGGGACAGTTGAAACTAGTAACCTCCTCCAGGACAATTTCAGATTTTGCGAAGCAACATACACCTCCTTTAGGTCTGAAATTCCCTAAGTGGTTAAGGCCCCATTAATTGCTCTTTCCATTCACATATGCATAGCCTACGTGAGTTGCAGTTGGGATGTGTGTACATGCTTAGATTGATATGCAGGATTCAAAGTTGCATAATCAATCGTAGGCAGTGTCCACCAACCTTTAACTGTCTTCGTGGTGCGATGTATAAGGTGTTGATTTTCGGTGTGAGCATCCTGGGTTCGAGTCCACGGACTGCCACATGTGTTTGTAAATTTCATTAATCGATTTTAGGAGTATGGTGGGTTGTTGGAAGGAGCATAATAATTTTGGAGCAGTTGATAACCTGGAAAATTAAATCTAGACGTGTCAGATGTGGATGTTTCTTGAGTCTCTGTCAAAAAAAAGGAGAGTAGGGGATTCTGCTTGAAGAAATTGATGTTAGAGTGAAGTCCCCTTATATTGCTAAAGAAAAAGCTGCACCGACGAGCAGCTTTGGGACGTTGCAATGCTCTTGACACAGTCGCATGATGACGACCTGGAGGGCCCTGTGTCAATGACCCAACCCTGCCGGGGGTGAATATCCGAGGGACCACCAGGTTTGCTCTTAACAATTGTACTGCCATATTTATTTGGTAAAGGTGTATGGTGTTACATGTATGATATGTATGGGAAGAGTAGTGTTTTATGGATAGAGGATAGCGATGTAGGGCAATGTCGTGAAGTTGGATGTGTATGTTATATAAAGAGGGTTTTCCTGATACCCCTGATGTGTGAGGCAGAAAGATATGTATCCAGCTACCATGGCCTGGGAGAGAAAATGGAATTCAGGTTATTCCCTGAGTCTCCCGAAACCTTGGCGGTAGTACTTCCCTGGGCGGGGCTGCCTACCCCTACTACCCTGTAGATTATATAAGAAACACACTGCAGAATTCGGTTACCCAGTCTATTAAGGGGAGTTTATTTGGTATATGTTTACTAGACCCCCTTCTCCTTCATATTTAGCTCCATTAGTTTGGCAAATTAAACAATTTTTGCTCCATGTTTGTTAATGTTGAGACCTATCGTGCCATTTAGGTGTCAATATTTTCCTGGCAAGCGATATAGAGCCAGAGAGCCAGAAATATAAGAGGAACAGGCCTTTGGCAGGGACATTTTTCTACTGAGAAATGTACATATTTATCTCGAAAGTATGTCTTTGGGGGTTTTACCTAAGCTTGATAGAAGTCTAGAGAGCAAAAAAAAAAAAAAAATTGGTGTATTGAAACTATTTTTACAGACTATGACAAACACATTATAAAATGGAAAATAAACATATATTGTTGTATCACATTTTTCCCATAAATGTGTTATTTTAGAGATAAATGGCTTTTTAGAAATGTAGCAAAACAGGGTTACAAGTAAAGCACTAAATTATTAATACATGATAAACCAATTTATTATCGACTTAGCTAAAGGGAAAGCATGGGTTTACCTATTCACACATTAGTAATTACGAAATAAAAGTATCTTAGCATGTGGTGATGATATTATGTGGTTAGCAGAAAAATACTAATTATTAGCAACATATTAGCGTAAACAAAATATGTAACATTTGTAACTCTGGTCATGGGACATAATGCTGATGCCCAATGGGTCGGGTATCTGAACGAAGCAGAAGGTAATTCACTCGTTTATGAAGCGTAGTTTTATTGGGGGCTGATCGTTCTCGCGCAATTGTTACATATTTAATGAAGATAGTATACTGCATGTACAGTCTACGACAGAACTGCTGTCTTGGCATGAGGCAATGTGCTAGTTCACTCACCTTTTAATAGATGGCTCTTTAATCCCTTCTAATAAAAGGGGGCGGGGTTAATATAGAGGTTGGAAGGAGGAGGAGTCAAACGTGTGTGTGTGTGTGTGTTCTAGAACAGCACGCAGAATAAGTTTATTTTAACATAACACACAGGCTATATTATGAAATTAGCTCATGCTGGATCACAAATAAGTAACACACATCAGGTGTTGCGTTATTTATGGAATTTAATATACAGACAATCATGTTTATATCCTTCGCACTTCCCATTTCCCCCCTCTCCCTTTCACCCCAACTCTCCTTCTTCACCGCTTTCTCTCCCCTCCCTCCCATCTCTCTCTCTCTCTCTCTCTCTCTCTCTCTCTCTCTCTCTCTCTCTCTCTCTCTCTCTCTCTCTCTCTCTCTCTCTCTCTCTCTCTCGGACGTAAATGATACCCTCTAAAATGCGCAGATTAATACTATGCGATTGTTTTGAATTTACATATACATAATAAATGTTAGGGATGTCTAAAATAACATATATTGATTAGCAATAGGATAACTAGCGAGGCAGCGAACAACACCTGTTGCTCGCTGCCTCGCTAGTTATCCTATTCCTACTTAAGCTACGATTGCCGAAGAACACGTCTATATTTGTTTGTATATATATTAAGTGTAACAATAACACTTAGGATTCAAGTTATTTGTGTTGGCTTATGGAATAAGTTGAATAATACATATACTTATGACCTCCACAATTTGTAATGTTTGGGGAGACGGCGCTTCAACCTCTCTCCTCTGTCCATCACATGCAAGCACCAACCCACCCACACCAACACTAACACAGGATACAAAACACACACACACACCCGATAATATAAAACGCACATCACACACATGATCACATACAACGTAATGGGCACAACTCACTCACACATGATAACATAAAACGCACACACACACACATACACACACTGGTCCAGGCAAACTAGAAAAGGTATTAGTATTATTGAGGAAATGCTGCTGTCTTCAGTGCTTGCCATGGCCATCCTGAGCCGTACGACGTATACAGACTAATAACACACATAACACAGCGACTACAACAACTTCGTCTCTCTCCAACACCCCTTCTCCCCTCTCTATACTCTTCAGAAAATAGGAAAAGTAGAAAGTAGCTACGAGGTGCCGTTGTAAAGGCTTATCCTTCAATACCTTCACCTGACCTGACCCCATCCGGGGTTTAGCTGGTCCACAAGGGTGTGTGACATGAACCCAATAGATAATTTGTGGATCATGTCATGGAGTGGAATGTGGTCCATGTTAGGGTTGGAAAGGGCGGGAGGAGTGGGATCGGGGGGCCGGGGTGGGGGGGGGGGGGGAATCCGTCGCCGTCCTAATATAAGTTGGATTTTTGTAAATCCGCTCCAACGAGAATACAGGAGGTAGTTGATGCAGCTGGTGGGTGGAGATCATATTGCTTGAATAACTATAAATTGTATATGTTTACATTTAAGAACCCTTTATATATATTATATAATGTGTATGTGTTTCCAATGTTCACCGTAACATAATGATGGTGAAATAATACATATTAAATTAAATTCAAGGTAACATACACAGAGCTATAGTATACTTTTAATTATGTTTGGAGGATAATTTAAACAATTCGAAGTAAAAATATAAAAGCCTAAACAATTGATATCAACTTTAAAACAACATAACCAGATTGCTTGGATTATCGTTAATTGTTCAATTCGATGACTTACTTTATAGTAAATCATTACAATGGGTAGCGCCGAATTGTTTACTGATAATGGGAAGCCACAGTAATTAAGCTAGTAATTAAGAATCCACTGAGAAAAGTATAATGCAATAATCATAGCGTGCCATATTACATGTTAAGGTAGATTATGAATTGGTCAACCACACTGCTGTGAATAGTGGTATGGAAGAACAACAGATTTACTCTAATATCAAAATGTGTTTTTATTACAAAGAAACACGTTTCGGCTCATCTAAAGTGTTTTCTCTAACTGAGCTGATTTTATCTTGTCTTTATGATATATATATATATTTGGTTATAATATGGTCCAAGCTAGATTACAATGTGATCCAACTTGTCTTGATGCGTGGATTGTAACATCCCGTTTCAATTACTTATATATTTATACGATTGTTCACACTAACCAGGACGTCAAGGTTGGCAACTTTGAGTGTTTTGCAACGGAGCATATCTATTTATTTTCTATAACACATTGTATAAGGTAAAGAATAGAATACGAGTTAATAATTGAGAATCAGTAAAGGCAAAAAGAACAATATTATTAAAACACCAAAGTAATTTTTATGGACAGCTTTGAACACGATGATGAGGAAAATGTTATATTCGGTTAGGAGAGAGACCGGGGAGAGAAGGGGGGAGATAGGGGAAGGCAGCAGAGAGAAGGGGAGGAGGGGGGAATGGGAAGTTCGAAGGATAGAAACTTGATTGTCTGTATATTAAATTCCATAAATAACGCAACACCTGATGTGTGTTACTTATTTGTGATCCAGCATGAGCTAATCTCATAATATAGCCTGTGTGTTATGTTAAAATAAACTTATTCTGCGTGCTGTTCTAGAACACACACACACACACACACACGTTTGACTCCTCCTCCTTCCAACCTCTATATTAACCCCGCCCCCTTTTATTAGAAGCGATTAAAGGGCCATCTATTAAAAGATAAGTGAACTAACACATTGCCTCAGGTCATGACAACAAGTGCTGTCGTAGACTGTACAGCTATGTTCATGAATGAAGAGTCATCGAGCAATATGAAAAGTTGTAGGAGCCAAATGTTACATACAGTACAATTGTGACCACGCATACCTGACCAAACACTCATGTTATAAAATAGTGAGGTTAAAGAAAATTAATGACATACACAGACATACATACACACACACATAAACCTCTCATTTCCATGTTTATGTAAGGTAAATAAAATAAGCGTGACAAAGGGAGACGTGTGTTTGTGTGTGTGTGTGTGAAGTGAAGTTTGCTTAATCATTGCTCATTGTCTCGATTATAACGTCATCGACTATTACTGACAATATTGGTGTGTAACAGTTGTACTGTACTGTACTAATAATAGGTTAGATATTTGGAAAACAGGCATGATATCATGTCCACGCTGATAATTCGATATTTGAGCAGATTCGAGTGAAATCCGAAGCTTCATAAAACGCCTCGAATAATTTCTCAAAACTTTATTACATCACTTGGTGGGAATTATACAGTATTTGTTTCAATTAATCTTCTTATTACACTGTAATGACCATGTACAGTCACAAGCATAAATACTGCGACACCAACCAAATAATTTTCGCCCCTTTGTTTCCAAAGGTATTGCAAAACTTTGTATTCAAACTCACAATTATTTCTGTATTTCATTCTAGCTACCAGCAAACGATTTTATTCAGCTTAGTATAAACCCCTAGTGATGAAGGAGTTGACGTTATCTGGTTGATGTCGCAGCATTTATGCTCGTGACTGTACAGCAGTGGTAATTAATTCTGATCGATTTAGAAGTGTCGAACTGATTAAAAGAACCTCTGAAATTCAAATACCAAGTATAAATTAGTTAGGAGATTCAATTCAACCCGAGACCGCTTCGAATATGTTTGTATATAAATAAATGTTCACAACTGTACTGTACAATACATTAAATAACATTGGGCAATAACTTCGTAATGCCCACATTTTGTGGTCCTATTTATCATTCAACATTGGTAATAATTACTAACATATGACAGTAATATCTGAAGACCACTTGAAGATCGTAATATGTTTCATCCAAGATACCTTCTGTGTTTCCTATGTTGAAAGAAAGATACATAAATGTTTGATATTAACAGAACATTATTTTAGTTGTAAACGGTTTATAAAGGGAATATAAATTACATTATGTCAACCCGAAAACTAATTATGTTTATAATACAACACTCCTGGGCATAAACTAATTATGTTTATAATACAACACTCCTGGGCATAAACTAATTATGTTTATAATACAACACTCCTGGGCATAAACTAATTATGTTTATAATACAACACTCCTGGGCATAAACTAATTATGTTTATAATACAACACTCCTGGGCATAAACTAATTATGTTATAATACAAACACTCCTGGGGGGAGGAAGGGGAGGGGTGTATAATACAAAGGGGCAGTGGGCTAATTATGCAACATCCTGGGCATAATTATTATAATACCGTTAAACTAGGAGATTGGGGGGGGGGAGACCAATGCCAGTGTTCGGCTTATAGCACATGCTTGGACGACACTGATTATTTTACTGTATATCCTGTAAATCATTAATGCTTAATTATTTTATATTTCATTATAGAATAAAGTTAACTTGTTTTTTTAATCTGTACTTTGCACTTGAAGTCTGTAAGTGTTGTTTCAATACATCCTGGGTATATATATATATATATGTATATATGTATATATATATATATATATATATATATATAGTAGTGAAGTGGGTAACCGAATTTAGCACCCCCCAGTATAAGAAACAAAAAGCATAAACAGAAGCTGTCGTGCCAGAATTGTGAGTAAAACAAGCGTAGGAAATGCCGTTCTAAATTTGCTACGAATATTGAAAACTGAAACTGAATGCAAGAAGAAGAACCCAATCACACAATATTTACATTTATCTTCGTAAGATCTCGTTGCTTGGAATACCTGGAAGGACTTTTGATAAAGGTAAATAGGTGTTGAAAGGGGGTATGTTAATTCGAGGTATATTATTTTTATTGTATTCTTTATAATATTTCTTTTAATATTGATTTTATATGTGGTTGAATGGTCATGCCAATGGACTGGTAATCCGATGGTCCCGGGTTCGAAGCCCGATGTATAAATGGGAAGATATTATTGGGATGGGATTTGTGCTGTACATAGTATCAGTGCATTACCACAAAGCCCACCGAAACGCCCCCAAAATTCCCTCATTGTTCCCTGATTAAATAGCATTGTATGAATATTCCCATATTCAAAATATGCCACAGGGGGGCATTTCCAAGTGGATTCCTTGCTCAATAGGTAGCGTTCTGAGAGTGAGGGTCCAAGATAGGGCTGCTTCGAGCTGTGAGTGAGCAACCGGGCCCCATGAATCCTGCGAAGGCAAGATAGCTGGGCTGGTTGCATCTCAAAGTGTTTCACATGTCTCACTCCCTAGACTGGAACGAGACCTCACGGGGTTCACCGTTGAGTGTATAGTTGAGTGTACAGGCTTTCAGCCTATGCCCGAGAGGGAGTAGTTGGAATATAGAAAACAAAAATAAAAATAAAAAATAAATAATACAATGAATACAAATAATGTAAAATAATATAATAAATTATTAAAAATATAGTAATAACATCAAATTAATATATATATATATATATCTTATATTATCATATATTATTTTTTGTTTTGTATTCCCACTCACACACTGTACAAAATAAAGGGTACATAGAGTATGTATGAAATATTATGGTATATTGATAGTGATTTAATTTTCTATCCTTAACCCTTAATTAGCGGCGAGCAACATAAGTCGAGTTAAAAAAAGCTGGACTATGTGGCGGCGCTCGACATAGGTCGAGTGGCAATTTCAGCACGTAATGTGGCTGAGAGAGAGAGACAAGTGGTGGCAGGAGACTAGCGAGCGTATGACTGCTCCAGACCACCGCGGCGAACCTACTGACACAAATCTCAGCTCCCTCCTCCCTCTCTCACTCGCTACATACTCAATTATGTACCGAAAGTACCGAATTACCTGCTTTTTGCACTCGCGTTGCACGGTTATTGCAAGAAAACTATCCATCATACAAGGATCGTTATGGTGTCATTCGAAAGCTCTGTTTATGCCCTTTCAGGGATAGGTACTTGTTTTACGTTCTGGGTCTTATTTAGGCATGAAAATGATCACGTAAACAGCCCTATTTTGGCTAAAAACACCCCGCTGTGCGGTACATATAATAAACCGCATAGGCCGCTCGTAAGGTGTTAAAGCCATCATCACACATACACGAGTCGAGTCGGTGCCCGAGTCCAACACGAGTGAACGATGGGTGACACTCTTCGTGACTCTGGCAAGAACCAGACCGAGTAGGTCACTGTTCCCGATTCACCAAGAGTCAACAAGAGTCGGTACGTGTTCATCCAAGAGTCAGTACCAATCACGGAGAGTCAACAAGAGTCTCGAAGAGTGTATCACGAACCCAATACGAGTTGAGGAAATTTTGAAAATAACAGTCAAATTCCAGGGTACGAAAACAGAGTCGGTATGAGTCAACAAGAGTGTAACAAGAGCCAACAAGAGTCACAAAGAGTGCCGTAATCTGGGGTGTCATCGAACAATGTACACCCGGATACCACAGAAACTAGCCCAGATGGGTATGAGCAGGAGATTTGTAGTGTATCCTTTCTGGATGGCAGCCCACTATATCACGGGGTCACACACACACACGAATACAAAGACTTTTAATTACAGTAATCTTAGGATTATATTTTTCAGGACATGTTTGGAACCAAAGAGGCTTGACTCTCAGCGCATCATGTATGATAATTTTCTTGCTCTTTTAATGTTACGGAATCATTAAAAGTATTAATGACAATATGTATTGTTTATTGAATTGTATTTCCTCCAACATTTACATTCAACAGGGACACGAATGAGTATCCCCATACATTTTATGAAATTAAGAATCAAACTAAACTCTTCCAAATCACCCAGTTGTTGCTGTTGTTGTTCCTCAAGCTGCCTGGCCGAACAGCCCCAAGGCCCCGAGCAAGGCCAAGGCCATAGCCGAGCAACCACACAGAACCCTCCCTGCCGACCACAATAAAGCCTGGGTGACCGAAGCCACTCCATGGCGGGGAGCTGAGGAGGGTGCGGAAACACCCGGGAAACCAAAGCCCCACCCAGGGCCCTGTGCCCCTCAGCAATTATGAAGAGAAAGTTGAGGGGCAAAGGAAAAATGTAACACTTTGGCTTCCAATCTTGGTAGATTGGGAGGTCAATCCACGGAAGAGACGCCGTCACTTGAGATCTAGAAAATATATAAGTAAAAGGAACAGTCGGAGTAAGCTATGGGTATGGCAGAGATCGCTCAGTTCTCACTCCGATAGACCAACCCATTACCACATGACTAGAACCCAATCCTCTCAGCATCAGCTAGGAAATGCCCTAGAAAGCCGCCTTTGGCGGGGGGATAGCTCCCGTATTTCAACTCCTTTCGGGGTTCCCGCCTGAAAATCACCCAGTTATTGCCCGCCTGAAAATCACCCAGTTATTGCATAAGGTTTCAGATGTGTGTGTGTGTGTCATCTTTCTAACATTACGGCGTGTATTTGTCTAACACTAGCATAGATATTCTACAAGCGCAATTAACCTGGGTTCGATACAGGACAGGACAGTCCATGCGTATATTTATATACTTACTGAGATGATTAGAACAAGATGAAATACTATAAAATCGGCCTTTTGTGGCGTGGAGAAGCATAATTTTCGGCCACTATGCTCAGACTGACATGGGTGAACGTTATATCAATAATGTATTTAATCGTAATGACTACAGATTACTTCTAACACACACAGACAGACACATACACCCACACATAGAAAACCATTGTATTCATTGGATGGTTTAGTAGTGTTTCGTCTGAATCTTAATGTCTTAAAATCTATGGGGCAATATGTTCGTGTCCGTAGATATATGGAAGAATTAAAATAGAAAAACAAAACTAAAAATAATGCAAGTATCTTATTTATACTATCAATATTTGATTACGTTGCATAATACGAGCACGATAATTATTATGCACGACACTGACAGTCGTCACTATTGGTTCGAAACATATGTCTGTGTGTGTGTGTGTGGCGCCGTGATAGTTAGAGAGGGCTGCCGTCCAGAAAGGATCCGCAGCATATCTCCGGTTCATAACCACCTGGGCTAGTTTCTGTTGTATCCGGGTGTACCGGCATATATGTATGTATGTGTGTATGTATGTATATACTCATGCACACCCCGTAGCTGGGGGTGGCCGACTCGAGACAGACCGAACAGAAACAACATTTAAAGTTCAAATGTGTATGGTTTGGTACCACTTTCGCGTTCCCTCACCCCTTTCTGTCTCGTCTAGTAGATGAAATTTACAAGGGGAGGAGGATTCCTAGCCTACCGTCCCCAGAAGGAAAAGTAGGACAGTAAAATAGACGGATACAAAATAGTAAGTAAAAAGTATATAGTACAAATATATATATATAGCGGTCTCTGTTTTCTAAAGGTTCACCGAAGTTACGATGTTTTCGATCTGTTTTCTAAAGGGTTTTTGCAATTTTGATGTTTCATATGGTTAAATATGGTTTAACACCTTACGAGCGGCCTAGGCGGTAATTTATATGTACCGCCCAGCGGGGTGTTTTTACCCTAAATATGGTTGTTTACGTGATCATTTTCATGCCTAAATAAGACCCAGAGCGTACAACAAGTATCTATCCCTGAAAGGGCATAAACAGAGCTTTCCAATGACACCCCAACCATCTTTGTTCGACCACTGGTTTTCTTGCAACGATCGCGCAACACGAGTGCAAAAACCATGTAATTAGGTACTTTCCCTACATAATTCCCTGTGTAGCGAGTGTGAAGGGGGATGGAAGGGTGGTTTTCATTTCAGTTGGCCCACCGCGGTGGTGGGCGGCGGTCATAGCCTTACTACGCTCCTCACACCGCTCAGCTCTCTCTCTCTGCAACATTACGTGCTGAAACTGGCACACGACATAAGTTGTGAACCGCCACTTAGTCCAAATTTATTTCACACGACATAAGTTGCGCGCTGCCAAAGAAGGGTTAATATTATATTTTGAAAAAAGTTGGGTCACAAGCGAGTCGAGTCACAAAGGGTTATGCAGAGTTCAACAAGAGTCAAGACAAGTCACGAAGAGTCAACAAGAGTCAACACGTATTGACAGGAGTCTAGACGTATGTCCTTCGGACTGGTGACGGGGACAAGAAATTTCATGCAGGTTTGAAATTTCTAGGCCACGTCACGAGTACCCAGGGCACACCCCGATGCAAACAGTATTCACACAAGTGTAACACAAATCACGAAGAGTCACGAAGAGTATGCCAGAGTCATTGCCGAATATGGAAATGTCATCACTAGTGTTGGACTCTGGCACCAACTTGTGTATGTGTGAGGATGGTTTAAGGGGATGTTGCCTCTGGACCCACTTCTCCTTAAGGTTTAGACTCATTACTTTCGAGATTTTAAGACGTTCACCCCATTAGTTTGGCGATTTTAAAACCTTTCACCACATTTGTTTTGTCAATTTTAAGATCATTTGGGTGTCGATTGTAATCCTAGCGAACGACAGCGAGTCTGCAATTTAGGAGGAAGCTGGGACATTTTTCTACCGAAAAATACCTGAATTTATTTTGAAGGGGGGTCTTTAGGGTATTATTTTAAGCTATAGAATGCATATCTTCTGATCAATCAATTATTTCTGAATGGGGAAGACAAAATCTGGTTAATTTCAACACTTCCAAGACTCAGTTTCTGCCTCTATCTCTCCATCACAATCTTCCACAAGACTATCAACTATTCTTCAACAATACACAAATCAACCCTTTATATTCTCGCAATATTTGAGGTGTATCTTTTTCATCCAACCTTTCTTGGAAAGATCATATTACCACTCTTGCTAAAACGGCTTTCCAAAAGTAATGTGTGCTCAATCACCTCTGTGGGTTCTTGCTCTGTATCGGGGCACAGTGCGTATTGAGTATTCTTGCATGTGTGGGAGGCTCCACTTATACCACACTTCTCGAAAGAGTAGAGTCCAAAGCATTTCGCCTCATCAACTCACTTCCTCCTACTAGTTACCTACAATCTCTTTCTTCACACCGCAATGTTGCATCTCTTTCACTCTACTATCGCTATTACAATAATCAGTGTTCTTTAGAGTTCTCTCGGTGCATACCCCCTCCCTTGTGGCGAGAGTGAGGCACCTGCCTTTGAACACAATTCCACTCTTATTCTGTCCAGCTCTCTACCCCTAGAATTAGCACATTTTCAAATTCTTTCTTCTACTCAACAAGTGAACTGAGGAACTCTCTCCCTCAATCAATCTTTCCCTCATCTCATGACTTAAACTGCTTCAAACTTCGTATGTCCAGGCATATTTGACCCCAACGCCCCTTGAATTCGGCCATGTCACTCTTTCGGGATACACTCGTTACAAGCAACATGCCTTTTGTCTCCTTCATACACATAGAACAGAAAATGGACCTTTATCTACTTTAAACCACAGTTGAACACTCTGAGCAGCAGTGATTTAGAGGACAAGCAACCATGAGGGGGTCGCTAGGCTTGTTGTCTCTTGACTTCCTTTGTACTTATTTTTACTCTCTCTCTCTCTCTCTCCATCTTGTTTGTTTTCTTGTACGACCGTCAATGTATTCACAGGGCGATACATTGTTTACAGCCAATATCCATAAAACACCACCTTGAGAGCAGCCTATTCTTTGACACATCATAATTGTATATTCTGGGAGGAGATTGGACATAACACACACACACACACACACACACACACACACACACACACACATCATATGATAAGGCAAGCTGGCAGAGTAGGAAACAGTATCATAAGGCTAAACATAAATATAATAGGACTAAGGATATTGTCAATTATAGCAATATGTTATGCAAAACTAAGACATATTCAAACAAATTAAAACGAGTTATATACAAGGAGAAAGCTGATCTAATTAATCGATTAAATAAAATAGGAAAACAGATTCACAGACATTTTGGAGAATAATACATAAACAAAACAAGTGTTAATGATATTGCCCTATCCCTTGCTAACTTTTATGAATATTTTAAATGCCTTGCAAGTGAAGAGGAAGATAATGAAGGAACTCAGTTATAAACTGATTTGGGTAATGCAGTCTCTCAATGACCCAATAACTGCCAGTGAAGTATTAAGGAATGTTAAGAATTTAAAGAACAACAAGTCACCTGGAAATGACAAGAAATCAAAGTAATACATTAAAAGTAGCCAAGATTTGCTCTGCCCATTACATGTTAAGAGATGCTTGATAACATTTTGGATTCTGGAGATATACCAAATGAATGGCTTGTTAGTAGTATAATTCCACTGTATAAAAATAAAGGAGATTAATGATACCAAAATTATAGAGGAATATCATTGCTAAGCTGCATAGAGAAGCTTTATACATCTATTTTGAATGAAAGATTAAAAACAAAATCTGAATGAAAATACTATTTCAAATGAAACACAAGCTGGTTTTAGGCAAGGATACAGTACATCAGATCATATTTCCCTACCTAAATCAATAATATACTTGTTTTGCTGGAAGAAAATAAATTTGTTTTGCTTGTTTGTGGACTACCAGAGAGCCTTGCTATGGTATGGAGAGACATTCTGTGATATAAACTGGTGAGTTAGAATATAAATGGTAAGTTATTAAGGGTAATTACAAACATGTTGGAGGTGTGGCAGAGTGGTCTAGCCCCTGGACTGGTAATCCAATGGACCCGGGTTCGAATCCCAATATGTCAATGGGAAGATATTATTGGGATGGAATTTGTGCTGTACCTAGTTTCAGTGCATTACCACAGCACACCGAAATGCCAAAACAAAATACCCTCATTGTTCCCTGATTAAATAGCACTGTATGAATATTCCCATATTCAAAATATGCTACAGGGGGGCAATGCCTAGTGAGTTACTTGCTCAATAGGTGGCATTCTGAGAGTGAGGGTCCGAGCCTGGGAAGTGAGACTGTGAAGCGCAGAGGCGAGGCAGTTCAGAGATGGAGTTGGGTTCGAGCTGTGAAATAGGTGCTTCGCATGTCTCACTCCCTAGGCTGGAACAAGACCTCACGGGCCTCACCGTGTTCAGCGGTAGAGTGTAAAGGCTATCAGCCTATGCCCGAGAGGGAGTAGTTGGAATATAGAGAAAAAAAAATTAAAAAAATTAAAACGACATTACATTTTGTGTTGTGTTCAATCACCAGGTGTCTGACACGTTTATATGGAAGAAGGGTGTAAGGCTAGGAGAGCACGTGTCACCTTTACTGTTTGCATTTTATGTAAATGATAATTATAGAGGAACACTTACTATAAAATAACTGTAATTGGATAAGTTTTAATTATGATGTACTTAATACATATCTTAAATTATTTGGATTAATGCATGCTGATGATACAGTAATATTATGTGATATTATAGATGGGATGAGAAGTACCTTGTTAGAATTAGAGGCTTATTGTAACAACTGGAAAATGAAAGTATAATGTAGCAAAAATATAATATATTGTTATATTCAGTAGAGGAAGAATTAGAATCTCTGAGGTATACCTATAAATGTGGGACAAGAGACATTGAAGTGACAGGTAAATATGAATACTTGGGTTTAACTTTCAATTACAATGGCAGATTTCGCCAAGGAGGATTTAAATTAAAACAACAAGCTACAAGGTCCATGTATTCATTGATCAGTAAATACAGAAAATGTGATTTACCAGTTGATATACAGCTTGAATTGTTTAAATCAATGGTTAGACCAGTTATGTTGTATGCTGCTGAGGTATGTGGACACTATGTTGTATGCTGCTGAGGTATGGGGACACTATGTTGTATGCTGCTGAGGTATGTGGACACTATGTTGTATGCTGCTGAGGTATGTGGACACTATGTTGTATGCTGCTGAGGTATGTGGACACTATGTTGTATGCTGCTGAGGTATGGGGACACTATGTTGTATGCTGCTGAGGTATGTGGACACTATGTTGTATGCTGCTGAGGTATGTGGACACTATGTTGTATGCTGCTGAGGTATGTGGACACTATGTTGTATGCTGCTGAGGTATGTGGACACTATGTTGTATGCTGCTGAGGTATGTGGACACTATGTTGTATGCTGCTGAGGTATGGGGACACTATGTTGTATGCTGCTGAGGTATGTGGACACTATGTTGTATGCTGCTGAGGTATGTGGACACTATGTTGTATGCTGCTGAGGTATGTGGACACTATGTTGTATGCTGCTGAGGTATGTGGACACTATGTTGTATGCTGCTGAGGTATGTGGACACTATGTTATTAGATATATAGATCAGCTTCATTTAAAGTTTGTTTTATAACATACATTATATGTTCATAAGTATACAAGTAATGACATGGTGTATGGTGAATGTCCTATATCTCTCTCTATATATATACTGTATATATATATATATATATATATATATATATATATATATATATATATAAATATTAAGTATGCAATGATGGGTTACTGGGCGAGATTAATTACTGATAAAGCAAGTAAGTTAAGTTATGTAATGTAAAAGCGTGTCTTACATTTGGATCAGGTTAATTGGTGTTTTTACTTCACCATGGTTGAATTGTGTTAAAAGTATTTGTAATGACTGTGGGATGTCTGAATTTTGGTTGTCACAATATTTAATTTACCCAACCTGGCTCAGATTGGTAAAAGAACAACAGATTAAAGGTAAATGGATAACAAAATGGATTTTGTATTTACTAAGTAAGGCCATTTGTACTAGCTATAGAACGTATATATTTGTTTTTCGTATGGAGGATTATCTTGTCAAACTGGATAAGGGAGAGAGACTAGTTATGAGTAAAATGAGAGCAAGTATTAATAAATTACCAGTACTTACTGGTAGACACAGCAACATTGATAAAGAAGACAAGGTATTTACTAAATGTAATGAGAATATGGTGAAGGACGAGTATATATATATATATATATATATATATATATATACAGTATATGTATTTTTTTGTTTTTGTTTTTGTGTGTTTTTTTGTTTTTGTCAAAATGATGATATTGTACAGTTAAGAAATATATATAATTTTCACTATCACAGGCATAACCCAACGCAGTATAAATATATACTGTTAATGAATAATACTAACTTAAAGATGATGAAAAATTTGGCACTTTTTTAATAAGAACGTTTAATATGTACAGATAGATCAAGTTTTAGGACATTTAATATGGTTTGTTTGAGTTGTACCAATGTATTTTAGTGTATGATAAATTATTCAGCAAAGGCATGCTGTATAAGTGTATATGTAAGGGGCTGTGCTCCATACTTTTTTTTTTTAAAAGTCTGAGCAAATATACTTAATTAAATTAAATTAAATTAAATTCAATTCAATTCAATTCAATTCAATTCAATTAACTCACAGAAACGATCACATTAGTTGGAATCCAGCTACCTGCGGGTGAGTTTTCCAATCAAAAACTTTCCTGGCTGTGGAGGTTAGGTGTGGATGCGCCACCTCTGGGTTCCACCTGGTTTCCTGCCCACACCCTACCCCTTGTTTGGGTTTGTAGGCGCTCTTGTGGTAGCCAAAGTCAATATGTTGTCTATTTAAGAAAAGTTAAGATAAGGAATTGTGTATTTTCAGGATGTTGTTCCAAGTCAGCTGATTATATACATTATTATTACACACACACACATAGATACAGAGGCACACAGATGCCCTTACACACACAGACACAACTTGTATATTTAAGTCATAGTTTCATAATTCCATTATAATCCACAGTTTTAAAAAAAGGGGGGGGGGGAGCCTCATCCCTCCTATTTAGCCCCAATAGTTCTGAGATTTTAGGACATTTTCACCATACGTTTGGCGATTTAATGACCTTTCGTGCCATTTTGCTGTCGATATTTGCCTGGCTGGCAATAGCTAACAAGCCTGCAATTTAGGAAAACCAGCCATGCCGGGACATTTTTATACCGGAAAATGAACAAATTCATACCGAAGGGAGGTCTTGGAGGTATGTCTTAATTAAGCTTGATGGGGGTTCAGGGAGGATGCTAGAAAAAAACATAACAACAAAATATATATACTGTAAATATACGAATAAATAGATAAGTAAATATATATACTGTAAATATATGAATAAATAGATAAGTAAATAAATAAATAATATAAAACAATATCTCCCCTTAACAGCTCTGCTAGCTTCTTTATTTAAATTGTAGTTTAACATTGTAGTACCGGTACTTATTTTCTTATTCCAAATATACTACTAAGGTGGGGAATAAGTTGACAGTCATTTAGAAGTTCGTATACTTTATTTAACAAAACTTACTACTAACCTAGTAACTATTTCTCTGTTCGGGCCGAAATGAGTTCAGGACACAGATTGAATATTTCGTCGACCCACCATAGGTTGTACATTGGAACTCTAGAGCTCCCGTTACTACCTATTTGGATTCCCGCTATTCAGGTATTGACTCACTTCGACTTCGATCCAAAGGCACGTTACTAGTTTCTAAAATAATATAGTTTTACCGGGCCCTGCTGTGTCCACTCAAGAGACCAGGGCATTAATAAATCTTACCTTTATTTCCCTATCTAGAACAAGAGATTTATTCTTAACTAAACTCCAAAATAAGATAACTTTACCGGGCCCTTCCGTGTCTACTCAGAAGACCAGGGCATTAATAAATCCGACCTTTATTTCCCTCTCTAGAATTAGAGATATATTCCTAACTAAACTTCAACATAATATAACTTTACCGGGCCCTAATATGTCTACTCAAGAGACCAGGGCGTTACTACATATGACACGTTTAGATTATATATTCTCTTAACCCTATACAATATATTTACTCAAAAGACCAGGGCGTTACTACACTTGACCTCGATCGCCCTATCTAGAACACTCTTAGATTATATATTCTCTTAACCCTATTACCAATAAGTCATATATCACATATACCACCTATTTCAATAATATATCTCAGCAAGTGGCTTAATATGATCAGTACCTCAAAATCCCTACATGAACAAGATTCCCCGCTTTAATCCTCTACATAGATTCTATGATTACATTATTATCCTGGACTTAATACTCGTAACGCTTACCACGGAACTGACCGAATATTCCTTCAAACAATATAATTGATAATGTTTCCTCTATAACAAAAACAATTCGTTGATCATACGGAATAGTGTCCTCCTTCCCTATTTCTCAAACTAAAGCTGATCTAATTGCAACTATTCTTTATTCCCCTGAGCCTTATAGTTGCTTATCTATTTAAGAATTATCCCCTCTTACTTTAATGTTAATATCTATTTGCTGTCCTACCAGATCCTATACTATTGATAGCTAATCGGCATGGAGCTTTCTATATCAAGAATAACTATTATCCTATTAACACATCATCATTTTATTTATGTATATAAGTCTAGTATCTTTTGTTACGACTGGGGTTTAAATATATCAGGGCTCTTATTCATTGGACTAGTAATGACATAAATGTTACAACGGAAAGCGCTAGCTCCAACCTCTGATGTATATTCCCAGTGAACAAAGAACACAAATACTCTACAGAGTTCTATATGCAATAATAGGCTATCAAACTCTCAATAAATGTGCGTCTACTCTAGGTTTAATGTTGTTTGAAAACAGCCTATTACTACCTATAACCGAAGGTGCTTGGTTATGGTATGCAAAGTAAGGTGGTAAGAGAAGTTACAGCTTACGTTACTTTAATCAATAAATGTCAGGCACTCCTGCATGAAAGAAAGTGCACTAAAGTCCTTCAACACTAACAAGGAATCTTCTTTAAATATTAGATGCTATAAAGATGCTCGTATCGGAAATGGAACCCAAAAAGGCAGGCAGCGGAACAATGCTCGTGCAGGCTATGCACACAAAAAGGCAGAATATATAATGCAGTCGGGGCCAAGAATATCCTAAACGCTACAACAATAATAATCGCCACGACAATGCAGTATTCCTATCAACAAAAAGAGCCTAAGTCGTTTGTGTCTCAATACATCAAACTAGGCTGCGAAATGCTTGTGTAATCATAAATGGGTATGCATAAAAAGAGTAATTAGGTTAATATACTTAATGTCTACGGTGACTGATAAAGTCTAGCTAGAGTCAATGATACGAGATACTGGTGCGCATGGCATGCTGCTTTGCCTAGTGCAAATCTCAAGTCTGTGCGTCAAATATTACGTTATAGGGAAGGGTAGCTCTCTTGAGAAACATTAATACCGAAGTATTAAGCGTTCTCCTGGCGTACCTCAAAGACAAACAACGAGCTTAGAACAGTGCAGAATGGTATAGGCAAAAAGCCCTCATTCGTGCATACTCTACTCTCAATGGCACACAGACTAGAATTTACTCAATCAACTCCAGTTCTCAGGTATGTCGTGCCGCTTTTAACTAAAGCCGGCACTCATAGGAAACAATACCTTATAATATTATTTGTATTAATCTCACCACCACACCCCCAATGAAATTAATTAAATAATTAAAGTATATATGATCCACCGGGATTCGAACCCGGGTTATCACACACATATTTTTGCCACCTTAACCATTACACCACCAGGACGGTTAAAGGTTTATGCACACGCCTACGACTTATTATCCATTCTCGAATACTGGATATTAATCTAATCATGTTCATATTCCCAACCGCACTATGGTAGCCTACTGTTAAAGTGAGAGGAAAGAATATTCATGGGGCACAGATCATATAGACCGGCCTCTCGAAGAAATATCCCTAAACCTACTAATAATATTATTTTTATTAATCTCACCACCACACCCCCAATGAAATTAATTAAAGTATATATGATCCACCGGGATTCGAACCCGGGTTATCACACACATATTTTTGCCACCTTAACCATTACACCTCATCAGACTCCTAGTCTAGCATTATCTAATCCAGCAGAACACTAATAATTAAAGGAAGCAGTACTAAACAATATGAATGCCAACCAATGCTTCGTGATCAACTTATCTTAACAACTAACATACATGGGTTATATCAGACCTTAACGCACAATACAACTGGCCAGCATGAAGCTGATTTTGCAGAGTTAACCAGAGGGGGTATAATATTAATAAAAAGGTGGTGAAAGATATGAAAAAGAGAGAGGTAGGCAGACAGAGGAACAGGTTCTCAGGTGCGGATGGGGGACAGGTAGCAAGGAAAAAAGATGGATGCGTTCTAGAAACCAGATCTGAGGGAGAGAGTGGCGAGGAACTGTATATATACTCGCACTAGCTCGAGGCGCGTGGAAAAAAAGCGGTTACAAGTCCTCTAGCCACTAACAAGGGAGCTAGCAGCATGGTAAGGACCTCTCTCCACCAACCCCCACGAGGCAGCCAGCCGTGACCTCATCGAGCGGGACAAAAACACTGCGCGCTCCCTCTCACTCTGTTCTACTCTCTCTCTCTCTCCCAGATCCCATCATTACTAGTTAATGATAAAACATATACTTTACAATTAAATAATTATATAAAGCCTTGACATGGGTGAAAACAAAGAGCCTTTCTGGACTGCCCATGACACGAGCTTTCATATGAAATAAAGCACACTCTAATACATAAACTGTAGCCCCATCCACTGCCCTGGCGATCCTAGCGAGTCACTGTAGGACAAGCCATGTGGTTCTAACAGAGTGGTTAACGTCACACCCCCCCAAGATTTTTCTCAGAGGCCCCAAGGCTCACAAAAATCTGATGGTTAGAACCCATGCTATATCTCCACTTCCCATCACCCAGCGGCAGTAAAATATCTGGCACAGTTCTTCAACAAAACATTTTTCAAAATTATAACCCTCCCCAACACCATAGGTTAAATTATATGTAGTTATGCTCCTCAAGAGCGAGCTTCTCTAGCCCAGCATTCTGAGAGGAGTGCAACTCAGAATTACTGTTATAACATACTAAAAAAATTCAACTATCAAAGAAAGTGTTTTTATTTGATTTTTTATGTTTATAATTTGTTTATTTCGGCTGCACTATAGGGGCAAGCCTAGTTTTTTCTTCTATACCAAACGCTCAACTCCTGCTTTACGACCCAATACGCTGGGCTACAACCGTGAGCCAACAAGCACCAAGCGCAAAATACTATTCAAACTAAAGAAGGAGGCTACCCGTTTGTCAATCTACCCAGGATCATATACCCTTGAACGACCATCTGCAACCACGTTGTCACAACCGGCAATATGGCGTATGTCCAGGTTATATACCAATAACCTTAGTGACCACCTGGTCAGCCTTATATTCCGATTGTGAAACTGGTCCAAGAACTTGAGAGGGTGATGATCTGGGTAAACTACAACGACCGGACCATAGGCTGGAACATAGACCTCGAAATGCCCCAGCGCAAGCACAACCGCTAGCAGCTCCTCCTCGACAACAGAGCAGCTCCCCTGGGCCGAATTGTACTTCTCCGAGCAGAAACTAACAGGATGCTCCAGCCCATCATCGTCCTTTTCCACAAGGACGGCACCCACACCACTAGCCTCCGTTGCTAGTTGGAAAGGTAGGCTAAAGTCAGGGGCCCTGAGGATCCGGTGAGTGCACAACAGGTGTTTTACTTCTCTAAACACCTTCCCACACTCAGGCGCCCATTTGAACTTCTTATCCTTCCAGTTATCCTCCACCTGAGCTTGACTGTCCCGTTCTCCTTCTCCACCTTGACTGCTAAACGTCATCACAGGCACAGTGAGAGGCTCAGGGGGGTGCCTCCCATACTCCTTCATGGGATTAACATGACATAACTGATTGCGCTTCCGTCTGTCTGGAGTAGCTACCAAGTAAACCAGGTCCGATAGCTCCTCCACCACCCTATAAGGACCAGCGTACTTCGCGGATAAGGGGTGACCTACAAGGGGCAGTAGAATCAACACCTCCTGACCCACGTGAAACTCCCTGAGTTCAACCTTGAGGTCGTACCTGTCCTTCCTGAGGGCCTGAGAGCTAGTCAAATTACGGCCAGCCAACTCCAGACTGCGCAACATCCGTTCTCGACTGTTGAGGACACACTTGAGCATAGAACAAGGTTTTTCTGCAACCTCCCATACTTCTTCAACCATATGGAGAGGCCCTCTGACACGGTGTCCAAAGACGAGCTCATTAGGGCTGAATCCCAAACTCTCCCCAGGTACCTCCCTCACAGCAAACAAAACACATGGCAGGCCAAGATCCCAATCCCTCCCACTCTCAAAGCAACAACATCGAAGTACAGATTTCAAGGCTGAGTGCCATCGCTCTAACACACCCTGGCTCTCCGGATGATACGCAGATGACACAACCCCAACAATCTCATGCTGCGGCATTGCTTGAACAAAGAGGCTAGAAGTGAAGTTGGGTCCCTGGACTGACTGAATCCCCTGCGGGTAACCATACCGGGAAAAATACACTAGCAAGCTTCGGACCACCGTCTTCGCCGACCCATTTCTCATAGGGTACGCGTCAGGGTACCTTGTTGCCACATCTCCCGACTGTGCATCACTGTCCTCCTTCAACTCTTTCGTCTTTTTAAGCCCATCCTCTGCCTTTTCCACAACAGTTACTGGGTCTTCTTCAGACTCGATATTTGGTCCTAATACTGAGTCCCCGAGAAGGGCCGTTGATACTAAACTCTCAACCGCATCAACTTCCAACCCCTTCTCGGTACCCTTCCTCCGCTGATCTAAAGATTGTTGACCAGAATGTGACTCCCTGGATGCAGGATCTCCGGTGACAACACACGCCATAGGCTGCCCTGGACACTTCTCAACCCACTCCTGCTCCTCCCTACTCACGTCGGCCGGCTTCTCGGTAACGACCAAGGGTGGAGCCTCAGAAGTAGGTCCCGCAAAGTCGTTGCCGAGAAGGAGGTCGACGCCCCCAACAGGTAACTTCTCCACAATTCCTACATCCAGGTCACGAGTCACACCATCAACTTCCACCTTCATTCTTACAAGCGGGTATGACCTTGTCGCATTAACTCCATGAACCACAACCACCCGCGCCGTATTGACAGGTTTACCAGTGAAATTTCTCAACAGTGTTTGCGATGCCCCAGTGTCACGCAAAATTCTCACCTCATGTCTTCTACCCCCAACTCCACACAACCGAGTCCCCTGTGGTCACTAAAGGCATCACGGACAGGGAATAAGCCTTCCGGATCCTTCTGCACTGGCAGTGTATTTACCTCGGAAGAAATGCCTCTAACAAACTCCGATGTCCTCTTGAACACTCCAATGCCGTGAGCAAAAGACACGGCTGCCGGAGGAGGTCGACTAGGGCACTCATTTGCCTTATGACCCTCCTGGTGGCACCTAAAACACATAAATTTCGGTTTCGGCTTATACTGTGATGTAAAAGGCCCCTGACTTTTCACATACGGTGTGGTGTAAGGTTTGGATTCAGTTTTAGTTTCATGGCTCTTCTGTTTAAATGTGTCATTGTTACGGGGAGGGGGAGGATAACGGTCCTTAGCACTTACATCGTACTTCTGTGAGGACCCGCAACCCCGAATCAACGATAGCCGTCGATCAGCCATTTCTGCTGCTTCGACTAGAGTTCTTGGGTTTTTCTCCTTTAAGTTCAAAGTTAGATCACCGCCCGTGCTCTTAAAGAACTGCTCAACATCATTAACTGCTTAATTTCATCAAATGTTGTGACCTTCTCAGATCGGAGCCAGTTCCCCATAGCATCGGACAAGTCCCGGGCGTGTTCCAAAAAGGTGCTATCTCTTCCCTTAGTTACACCCCGGAACTTCAAACAGTACGTTTCTGGTTGCAGTTCGTAAGCCCTCAGGACAGCCTCCTTGAGATCCTCATACACAATACATGACTCCAAAGGTAACTCATCGTAGGCTTTAAGACCCTTGCCTATTAATCTAGAGGATACAAGTGCTGCCCATTTATTCTCTGGCCACTGGTGTTCCTGGCACTTCTTCTCAAAGCGTGCGAAAAATTCTGTTACACCACTCTCATCAAACACCGGAACCAGTTTCAATAAGTGCGAGAGAGATTGATCATGAACACGGTTACCAGCCCCAAGTCGCTGTCCCGTTGCCTCTACTCGCGACTTCTCTACGTCCATGTCGGCACACTACCTAGTCGACTCTAAATCCGCTTGGATTTTTGCTAGCTCTATGTGCTGCTGACTGATAATTTTTCTCTCTTCTATCTTGGCTCTCTCATCTATGTTGGCTAATTCTAATTGCTGCTGAAGCTCACATACCCTGATAGCCATTCTCTCTTCGATCTTAGCTAATTCGAGCTGAAGCAATAATTCTGGAGATAACCCTTGAGGAGGTGAAGGTGCTACAATGTTTGAAATTACCGGTGGTCCCCCCAGGGGCAACCCACCCTGCCAGTCACCACCCAACTGTGGAAGCGTACCCGGGGTCGGCAAACCACTGGGATGGCTGGGAGTCGAGTGTAGGGGAAGCATGGCCGAAGGGCTCTGAGCACTCAACCCATCTCGCTCACCAGTCACCCTGCCCAGTACACACGTTATCAAGTTATCCCTGGTCATGCTGCTAGTAACCGCGTGACCGATAGCTGTGGCCAGGCATTGAAGACCGTACCGATCCATACCCTCCAACCGCTCGGCAGTAACAGGCCATTGCAAAAATATCCTAGCATCCTCCTCACAGTTCACCCGATTAACCCTTTCATCATGCTGCTGTTCCTCAGTTTCGACATTACGTACTGTGTCTCCATTCTCCTCTGATCCGGTATAAGACATGATGCTCACAAAAATTTCCCACCTCAATATTCAGAAAAGAAGTACCCCAAACTCTTATACCTCAATATACACACAAAAATTCTCAGAAATACTCAAGAGCTATACTATGTTGCAAAAAAAAAATTATTCTTGCTGATCCCCGCAAAATATTCTCCAAAACAACAAATGTTCCCTGCTAATAAATGTAGGTTCACCACATCCTAGGTAAGGTCGCCATTTGTTACGACTGGGGTTTAAATATATGAGGGCTCTTATTCATTGGACTAGTAATGGCATAAATGTTACAACGGAAAGTGCTAGCTCCAACCTCTGATGTATATTCCCAGTGAACAAAGAACACAAATACTCTACAGAGTTCTATATGCAATAATAGGCTATCAAACTCTCAATAAATGTGCGTCTACTCTAGGCTTAATGTTGTGTGAAAACAGCCTATTACTACCTATAACCGAAGGTGCTTGGTTATGATATGCAAAGTAAGGTGGTAAGAGAAGTTACAGCTTACGTTACTTTAATCAATAAATGTCAGGCACTCCTGCATGAAAGAAAGTGCACTAAAGTCCTTCAACACTAACAAGGAATCTTCTTTAAATGTTAGATGCTATAAAGATGCTCGTATCGGAAATGGAACCCAAAAAGGCAGGCAGCGGAACAATGCTCGTGCAGGCTATGCACACAAAAAGGCAGAATATATAATGCAGTCGGGGCCAAGAATATCCTAAACGCTACAACAATAATAATCGCCACGACAATGCAGTATTCCTATCAACAAAAAGAGCCTAAGTCGTTTGTGTCTCAATACATCAAACTAGGCTGCGAAATGCTTGTGTAATCATAAATGGGTATGCATAAAAAGAGTAATTAGGTTAATATACTTCATGTCTACGGTGACTGATAAAGTCTAGCTAGAGTCAATGATACGAGATACTGGTGCGCATGGCATTCCGCATAGCCTAGTACAAATTTCAAGTCTGTGCGTCAAATATTACGTTATAGGGAAGGGTAGCTCTCTTGAGAAACCTTAATACCGAAGTATTAAGCGTTCTCCTGGCGTACCTCAAAGACAAACAACGAGCTTAGAACAGTGCAGAATGGTATAGGCAAAAAGCCCTCATTCGTGCATGCTCTACTCTCAATGGCACACAGACTAGAATTTACTCAATCAACTCCAGTTCTCAGGTATGTCGTGCCGCTTTTAACTAAAGCCAGCACTCATAGGAAACAATACCTTATAATATCAGACTCCTAGTCTAGCATTATCTAATCCAGCAGAACACTAATAATTAAAGGAAGCAGTACTAAACATTATGAATGCCAACCAATGCTTTGTGATCAACTTATCTTAACAACTAACATACATGGGTTATATCAGACCTTAACGCACAATACAACTGGCCAGCATGAAGCTGATTTTGCAGAGTTAACCAGAGGGGGTATAATATTAATAAAAAGGTGGTGAAAGATATGAAAAAGAGAGAGGTAGGCAGAGGAACAGGTTCTCAGGTGCGGAGCGCGAGACAGGTAGCAAGGAAAAAAGATGGATGCGTTCTAGAAACCAGATCTGAGGGAGAGAGTGGCGAGGAACTGTATATATACTCGCACTAGCTCGAGGCGCGTGGGAAAAAAGCGGTTACAAGTCCTCTAGCCACTAGCAAGGGAGCTAGCAGCATGGTAAGGACCTCTCTCCACCAACCTCCACGAGGCAGCCAGCCGTGACGTCATCGAGCGGGACAAAAACACTGCGCGCTCCCTCTCACTCTGTTCTACTCTCTCTCTCTCTCCCAGATCCCATCATTACTAGTTAATAATAAAACATATACTTTACAATTAAATATATAAAGCCTTGACATGGGTGAAAACAAAGAGCCTTTCTGGACTGCCCATGACACAAGCTTTCATATGATATAAAGCACACTCTAATACATAAACTGTAGCCCCATCCACTGCCCTGGCGATCCTAGCGAGTCACTGTAGGACAAGCCATGCGGTTCTAACGGAGTGGTTAACGTCACACTTTCTCTTTAGTTTGTCCTTTAAGAACACATCAATTATTATTGGTTAGAATCACTGGGTTTGTCAAGCATTTTCTCTCTTTCTCGAACTCTGGTTCGGGCCCAATATGGGTCCTTTAAAAAGATGAGACAGTCTTCGGTATCTACTGGGACACCTTCACCACCTCAGAGCCGGCCAATAGCTCAACTGGAAATCTTCGCTCCCATCTACTATCTGTCGTCCCTCTTGAATCGCTTGGCTGTAGGTATGGAAGCCAGCGATGTGACGACAGGCGGCCGGATACTGAAGGTGTATCCACCTAGTAGGGGAGAGCGATGCTAGGCCCGAGGTGGACTTTACTGGAACATGTGGTGAGAGCTGGAAGGCTGGAACAAGCGGATCCGAGTTTCCCTGGGTGTCCAAGCGAGAGAGAGAATGTTGGTTGCAAGAAGTTAGCCCAGTGGAGTCCGAGAGGTGAATGACCCCTGCAGCCTCCCCTACCCCCTTGATATAGTCCCGCCTCCCGCTCTCTGGCGCTGTGATTGGCTGAGCCGCCCGCTCGGCCAGTCGACGTTCTGGCCACGCGACTTGAATATTTCTTCCCTTCGCTTCAACTCTTCTCTCTCCATAATATGTTCCTGGAAGCTGGTTGCGAATGTCTTTTAGTGGCTTACGGAAGTATAGGGCTGGCACTGATGCATTAGACCCATTGCAACCAGAGGAAACGGCCTGTGAAAAGAGCGAGAGCGAGTCTAAATGCGAAGCGGTACACGTAGCTGTCAGCTCCGAAAACGGAGGCTTCTGATTGGTCGGCCAGGAAGGCGTGGCATGTTTACTTCCCGAGCCCGGAGTGTCAAACTCAGCTGGTTAAAAGGGAAGGTTAAAGGGAGCGCGTTGATTGGCTGGCGGCCTTTTTACCTTAAACATTTCTATTATAACTTCTGTGAACTTTGAATTAGTGTTACATCCACCGCTTTATGTGCATTATAAAATATTGAGGTTAATAGCGCAGAAGGACTGAAACGAGAGTGTGTGAGAGTTACACAGAGTTATACAGATACTCAGACGACGCAAACCTTGCAGTCCCTACTAGATGGTCAGGCCTTAATACCACTAGATAGGGACAGTTTATAGTAGAAAAATAGGATAACAACATAGAAGGCTCTCTCCCCACCCTCAGTATCCTCCGGCTAAAAAGCCGTACAGGAAAATAGGATAAAGTGTAACCTTATGGGTTAGGAAATGGCCACAAGGAAAGTTGTTCTAGAGTACAGAATGAAATTAGTCTAAAAAATAATTTACCTACTGATTCATTCATATTAATCGAGAAAGAGAGAGAGAGGAAGATAATGTGTGTGCGTGTGTGTTAGGGTGTTTGTGTGTGTACCTGTATAGCCTATATGTGTGTGTATCACTGTGTGTCTGTAGGGCTAGAGGAGGCCTGATAGACATGTGATAAGGAGTTGCTGAAACCCCTGTTTCAATTGTCTGTCTTTCCTCAAACACCAAATTAACAGACTTATTAAATTCCCGTCTGTTTGCTCAACTCCTCCCGGAAAATTGCAAGGGAAGAACACATTTTAAAATCCTAATATTTACGTTTATTTTGTCCAGATCTCATGGCTTAAAATTTCTGTTGCAATTTTAGCTATTTTACTGCTACATCTAGGGATATTTAATTCAATCTAGCGGCAATTTTTGTACATCTAGCCACTTTATTCCTAGCGGTATTTTAGGTATTTACTTCAATCTAGTTACAACGTTTTTTTATCTAGCGATAGCATTCCTAGCGATATTCTATAGATTTCAAACATTTTAGGGCCATATTCTAGAAATTGTGGCATTATTCTAGCGACTTGCTACATTTATTTACTATCTAGCGACATTCTAGCGACTTTTGAGAATGGATCATCCTATGGGCATTTTGTGTTTTAAAGGGAGATTGTTCACTTTTTGGTCGATTTTTTAATGTATTAATTATTTTTCTAGTGTCCTCGCTAGACCTCCAACAAACTTAAAACGACGCCCCCTAGACCCCCTTTCATGAACAAATTGTAAATTTTTCGGTAGAAAAATGTCTCCCTTTCAAATTACAGACTCGCTATCGCTCGCCATAAATAAATTGACACTTACATTGCATAAAAGGTCTTAACATTGACTGAAATGGGGCGAAAGTTCATAAAATCGCCAAACGAATGGGGCGAAAGATGAAGGAGAAGGGGTCTAGAAGAGCGACATATATAAATTAGGTAACCCTGGACCCTACAGTACCAGAGATCGGTCATATTGGTGCCACGGATGTTATGGGGAGACTGGCAGTTTGTTTGGTCTATTAATTCATATATTCATATATTTGTTTAGTTTCCTCCCTAGACCTCCATCAAGCTTAGAAAACCACCCTATAGACCCCCTATAGACCCCCTATAGACCCCCTATAGACCACCCTATAGACCCCCCTATAGACCCCCTATAGACCCCCTTTCAAGATATATTTTAAAACATTTCGGTACAAAAATTTTCCGGCCTAAGGCCGGTTCCTCTTAAAATTGCTGGCTCGCTATCGCTCGCCAGGAAATAATCGACACCTAATTGGCACGAAAGGTCTCAAAATGTACAAGGAAATGCGGCGAAAGGTGTCAAAATCGCCAAACTAATGGGCCGAACGTCATATAATCTCAAAACTAGTGGGCTAAACATTAGGGAGAAGGGGGTCCAGAAAAACGGTCTTCCTCCCCTCAATAGTCTCCCTTTACACACATAATATACTGCGTGTCCAGACTCTTAACCCCTTTCGTACCGGCGACGTGCTCTTAAGGGGGGTCACCGTTTTTTTTTATCTTTCTCTCCTTTTCTCTCTTTCCTTGGCTTGTATCCATTCGGCCTCATTCAGCCAACTGATTTAAGACGTTTATCCCCTCCATAGTATCGATTTCTTCTTGGCGAGCGATAGCGAGCCAGCATTGTATGGAGAAATCCGCCTTCGCCAGAGACATTTTTCTATCGAAAAATTTACAAATTTAGCTTGCTGTCAAAACAAATATACAGTATATATATGCTGGCTCGCTACCGTTCGCCTGGAAAATATTGACACCTAAGCGTCTTAAAACAGTAGGCTGAATGGGGCCGAATGGATACAAGCCAAAGAGAGAGGGAGAGAAAGAGAAAAACAGCGAGGTGGGTTCCCTTAACTTTATTCTGGCTACTATAAGACGATTGTGTCCAGTTTTAAAGGGGACTCTAGCAATTGACAAGCTTTGAACTATCTCACTGAACCCTAAAAACTATCACAGAGCCTCTATAAACTGTCTCACTGAACCCTATTTACTATCACAGAGCCTCTATAAACTGTCTCACTGGACCCTATTTACTATCACAGAGCCTCTATAAACTGTCTCACTGAACCCTATTTACTATCACAGAGCCTCTATAAACTGTCTCACTGAACCCTATTTACTATCACAGAGCCTCTATAAACTGTCTCACTGAACCCTATTTACTATCACAGAGCCTCTATAACTGTCTCACTGAACCCTATTTACTATCACAGAGCCTCTATAAACTGTCTCACTGGACCCTATTTACTATCACAGAGCCTCTATAAACTGTCTCACTGAACCCTATTTACTATCACAGACCCTCTATAAACTATCTCACTGGACCCTATTTACTATCACAGAGCCTCTATAAACTGTCTCACTGAACCCTATTTACTATCACAGAGCCTCTATAAACTGTCTCACTGGACCCTATTTACTATCACAGAGCCTCTATAAACTGTCTCACTGAACCCTATTTACTATCACAGAGCCTCTATAAACTGTCTCACTGGACCCTATTTACTATCACAGAGCCTCTATAAACTGTCTCGCTGAACCCTATTTACTATCACAGAGCCTCTATAAACTGTCTCACTGAACCCTATTTACTATCACAGAGCCTCTATAAACTGTCTCACTGGACCCTATTTACTATCACAGAGCCTCTATAAACTGTCTCACTGGACCCTATTTAATATCACAGAGCCTCTATAAACTGTCTCACTGGACCCTATTTACTATCACAGAGCCTCTATAAACTGTCTCACTGGACCCTATTTACTATCACAGAGCCTCTATAAACTGTCTCACTGAACCCTATTTACTATCACAGAGCCTCTATAAACTGTCTCACTGGACCCTATTTAATATCACAGAGCCTCTATAAACTGTCTCACTGGACCCTATTTACTATCACAGAGCCTCTATAAACTGTCTCACTGAACCCTATTTACTATCACAGAGCCTCTATAAACTGTCTCACTGAACCCTATTTACTATCACAGAGCCTCTATAAACTGTCTCACTGAACCCTATTTACTATCACAGAGCCTCTATAAACTGTCTCACTGGACCCTATTTACTATCACAGAGCCTCTATAAACTGTCTCACTGGACCCTATTTACTATCACAGAGCCTCTATAAACTGTCTCACTGGACCCTATTTACTATCACAGAGCCTCTATAAACTGTCTCACTGAACCCTATTTACTATCACAGAGCCTCTATAAACTGTCTCACTGAACCCTATTTACTATCACAGAGCCTCTATAAACTGCACACAATCGTCTAAATATAGCCAAAATATAATGGAAAAGACGTCGCCGGTACAGAAGGGGTTGATACACCTATAAACAAGCTCTCTCTACATGTCACAATATTGTACCAACCACAAAAACAACTATGACAACAACAACAGTGATAACAAGAACAACACCAACAAAAACTATGACAACAACACCAGTGACAACTACAACAACAATGACAACAACAACAGTGACAACTACAACCACAACAACAATGACAACAACAACAGTGACAACAACCACAACAACAACTATGACAACAACAATGACAACAATAACACCACAACTATGACAATATGAACTGTAGTAAGTACTTCACTATCGACCAATCTAATTACACGCGGGGAAACGGGTGCAAAATTATTGGTAAATCTTTTATCTCACACGAAGCTAAACATTTCTTCTTCAATCGAGTTGTCAACTTATGGAATGGGCTTCCCCAAGATGTTATAGACTGCAGCACCATTGATTCATTTAAACTTCGCCTAGACAAATATCTCGCATCAAACCCGTGACTGACTGCGTTTGTAAATGAATAACTTTATTTTTTCCTCCCCTCAGTTACTAACCCATCTGTCCCCTACTAACTTCCTAATCCTGCCACGGACATTAGTTCCAGGGCAGTAGTTCCCTTTCCAATGTTCCCTTACCCACTCTAAACCACTGTTTGGACACTTGATCCTCAGTGTTTTGGAGGACAAGCAGCCTAGAATGGTCACTAGGTCTGTTGTTGCTTGATTTCCTTTGTACTCCCTTGTACTTTGTCAACAACAATGACAACAACAACAGTGACAATATTAACAACAAAAACAGTGGTGATGGGCTGGTCTATCAGAGTGAGAACTGAGCGATCTCTGCCATACCCATAGCTTACTCTGATTCTTCCTTTTACTTATATATTTTCTCGATCTCAAGTGATCTTTCGTGGATTGACTTCCCAATCTGCCAACCTAGAGGTTGGCAGATTGGAAGCCAAAGCGTCACATTTTTCCTTTGCCCCTCAACTTTCTCTTCATAATTGCTGAGGGGCACAGGGCCCTGGGTGGGGCTTTGGTTTCCCAGGCGTTTCCGCACCCTCCTCTGCTCCCCGCCATAGAGTGGCTTCGGTCAACCAGGCTTTATTGTGGTAGGCAGGGAGGGTTCTGTGGAGGCGCTCTGTTATGGCCTTGGCCTTGCTCGGGGCCTTGGGGCTGTTTGGCCAGGCAGCCTGGGGAACAGCAACAACAACAACAACAACAACAACAACAAATATGACAACAATAACGTCAATCACTAATAAGGCTCCGTGTTGGACGCTTGGACTTACGGGGTATATTCATTTGTTTTTTAGTTTCCTTGCTAGAACTTCATCAAGCTTTTAAAAATACTCCCTAGACCCCCCTTTAAGATAAATTTGTACGTTTTCGATAGAAAAAATTTCCCGGCCGATGGCCGGTTTCTCCTAAAATTACAGGCTTGCTATCGCTCACCAGGAAAAAATCGACACCTAAATGGCACGAAAGGTCTTGATATTGATCTAGAAATGGGACGAAAGGTTTTAAAATCGCCTAACTAATGGGGCGAAAGTCTTAAAATCTGAAAACTAATTGGGATAAACAGGAGGAAGAAGGGGGACCCGAAAAACGGCCCATCTCCCCTTAACCCGGGAACTGCGGGGAGACTCTTATGAGTTTTACTGGGTGACTGCGGGGAGACTCTTATGATCCTAGGCCTAAAAAAAAAAACATTTAAAACACCCCGTAGCACTTTATTTTTTTTTTTCTTTTGCCCTTCGGCCATGCCAAATATCACTCCTCCACATCCCCTCCTTCCCTCCTTTCCCCCCCCCCCCCTCCCTTCAATTATCACCTATTTTCCCTGTTATTCCCTTATTCTTAGGTATAATTTTGTGCTAACATTAGTGAGTTGCTAGCAGGGCGTGGTCGTATGTGTATCTATGCGTGGGAAAGAGAGAGAGATAGAGATATTGAGCTCAATGTCTCTCCAAGCCTTGTGAGAGGAGGGTGTGACGGCGGCTGGCTCACACTTGATGAATGAAACTCTTACTTTCAATTCGCGATTTTGACCAACCAAAGACTTTTCCCACTTGTTTTATTGTTGTAACCTGTTACTATCTTCACATTAAACGTAAAATAGGCTCATATGGATACGTATTAATGATATTTATTGTAAAAGAACGATTTTAGTGAGGAAACAGTGTAAATACCTCCGCACAGG
Source organism: Paralithodes platypus (assembly GCA_032716605.1). NCBI lineage: Eukaryota > Metazoa > Arthropoda > Malacostraca > Decapoda > Lithodidae > Paralithodes > Paralithodes platypus. The sequence continues at coordinate 28,606,689 of CM064573.1, read as the reverse complement.
CGAATGGTGTATACTACCCCCTATGCGCAGCGCAGAGGTTAATACTGTCTGACACTTTTCAGGTTATACACTATGGACCTATGTTTACCTAAAGGAATATGGTTATGTTAACGACCATGTGGTAGTAGTGGTTTGGGGAGTTTACGGTGTTTGTGCGTGTGTGTGTGTGTGTGTGTTTGGAGGGGGAGGGGGGCTAGTTGTGTATGTGTGTATTGAATAATTATTAAAATAACCAAATTAGAGAAGACTCCCGTAAATGCAGAAGGAAGAATTACAGGAGAAGAAGAAGCAAAGCGGGCAAGAAAATTCAACAGAGAGACGGAAGGAGAAACTCAAACAAAAAGGATATAGATTACAAACAGAGGAAACAGGAAACAATCGACCACCAAACACCACATTCCAGATCCCGAAGTAAAATAACCAAATTAAAGAAGACTCCCGTAAAGACAGAAGAGAGAACCACCAGAGAAAAAGAAACAAAGCAGACTAGAAAACGCGACAGAGAAACGGAAGGACAAACTCAAACAAAGAGGATAAAAACTACAAACAGAGGAAACAGGAAACAATCGATCACCAAACACAGCATTCCAGATTCCCAGTCCATCAACCAGAACAACAGCGACAAGCAGAAAACAACTAAGACGAAGACGGGAAAGGCAACGACAACAGAAGAAACTAAAGGAGACAAAAGACAAGGAAATAGCAACAAACGAGGAAGATAAGATGGCCACCACCAAGAAGCAAGACTTCCGGTCCAAAATAAAAGAGTAACTAAGATAGAAAAGAAAGATGTACCATCCCCGAAAACCAGGTAGGAAATAATATCTACAATGCCACGCATCCCGAAGTTACCCTACAACCATAATAAACAACACCAACAAGAGAAGAGAAAAGGCGAAACAACAGAAGAGAAGAAACATACATCAACGAGGAAACATGCACGTGGAGGAATACCACGTGTACCAAATTACCACCAGAATGACCAGAATATTCCACCACAATATCTCCGTAAACATAGTACTCCCAGACTCACCACGAACGCCGGAAGAGATGCTCGAATTGCAACTGTTTCATCTCAGTGTCCATCAACACATGGTAAATCTATCAAGATTCCTTCTCCTTATCAAGAAGCCCCAAAAAGGTGTATTTGTCTTCAGCCAGAGCAAGAAGGACTCCCAGTACCACCACCGGAGTAAGGACTTATCCTCAAGGAACAGATCACCTGCCCGCATCCTTCTAGGGAAGGCCTCCTAATCCCCTAGATTGACCCTGACTAGACTTATGACCTTTTAACCTCAGAAAATATATCCCAGGACATCTCAGCTTAAGTCGTCACTATCCCGACGAAAGCTGAACAGGGTAAGCAATTCTAGGGCTTTCATAATACTGGCATGCTAGTAGTGATAGTCCTAGGATTACCCTCCCATTCAAGTAAAGATTGAACGGCATGCCGAATATCTTGAAAGGTCTGAGGAGTTCTTTTTCCTATTGAGGAAATATTGTTATACTTGCCATGGTGTTGTGCTAACATAATAATCCCCTGTAGGCGGCGACTTTTAATAATAAAAATAGAATATATGGGCATGCCCTGAATCGTACTTTTATTATTAAATCCAGCACCTTCTAAACTCTTCGAAGATACTTGACATGTCAAGGTCCTTCGTCTAGTCCAGGGCTCTACGAGACACCTTAACCCTTAAAGCTCGGTTCACACATGCACGAATTAATGTCCTGTCCGTCCCAGACCAAGAAAATAGGCAGGACGGCATCGATCTGCAGGCCCCATGTGGCCACGATGGCCACTAGGGCCGTTCCAAAGTTTTTTTGCCGCCGTTCTCATCCCGTTAGTCGGCATTGTGACGTCTACCAGCGTTGGCAGAATCGCCTCTCGTTGGCCACTAGCGCTCGCCAGGGACATCGAAATGGGCTACAGTTATCAGAGAATGATGTTCTTTCTTTCCTAGTAATCGCATTGTCACAGACAGTCCAGTGGTGGTCTTTGTTTTCGTCTGTGACAACGGGTTATATTTATATATCAACAGTAGTGATAATAGTACCAGCGTGTGAATGAGAAAGACTTTCAGAGCGAGGAGGTAGTAAGTGTCTGTATGTACGGGTGCATTCCTGCCTCTCGCTCGCCATTGGACGGCGTGTCTGGCTGTGTCATATGACGCCTGTTGATTGTGACATCTCGGCCTGTGATTGGCCGACCATCGCGCCTTTGCGATCTCCTGTGTAACTTACCTCCTCCATGAGGGTCCCCAGGAGCTGTCCTCGTCAGGACAGGCTTGGCGCACGTGCTTCTAACATCCCTTTGCATACTCTCTCCCGATCACCACCTTTATCACTGTTTCTCTCACTCGATTCTCTCTTTCCATACTCTAACCTTTATTAACTGCACAACACTCCCCTTGGGTTCTGCATACGGTTTTCATAGCCGGCCCATTGTATTGCATGCACCGTCCTCAGAGATATTTACATGTACTTAGAATAGGTTTGAGGGTTCTTAGTTAGTATAGGTTAAGAACTTTGTGTGTCTCCATTATTGATTTAGTGTTTCTGCTCTTTTATTTAATGCTAGACTGGGATAAGGTAACTGTAGTCGTTGTCTCCGATGTGTGTACGGTTTACTTATACCTATACGACTTCGACCGGTCCTGTGGTAGCCTGGGTTGTCTTTTCGGTTGCGTCCTTTGTGAGTGCAGCATTGTGTTGACTGAGGGTTTTGGCCTGTACCAGTTCCACACTTTGCTGCCTCTTTGCTTGTCTTTAGAGGGTCGCCAGGATAGAACCAGATACTTGTGATCTGGATCTATCGAGAGAGCCCCCTAGTCAATTAACGTAACTTAAAGGATGCAGTCTTAAGGACATCGCTAGGCTATGAGCCTGTCTTGCTCAACCCCAGTTCCTTACCTAGAGTATCCCAGCTAGACATTATTAATCGAGTAGACACTTGTTAGTATTTAATATAAGCTCTTTGATATGTGCGCATTATTATTCACAGCATTTATTAGTCTAGGTTGTTGCTGAGCCGCACAACCATAGCAGACTGTTTCGTTGATGAGGAAGTACTTCTTTTAGTGTCGAGCATTGCTACCATTGCGCATTTATAGTATTCTCGTGTCAGTTAACATTATATGTCCTATCTTTTAGTGTATTCGATTTACACGTGTGGTGTCCTGCCTCCTGCCTTTATATAGTTCTAAATCAGTACGAGCATCTTATGAGCATCAGACTTTCTTCAGAAGTTTCCAGGTCTATGCTGTAGGACTATACTTCACTTTCTTTCAGATAGGAGTGAAGAGTTTATTGTTGTTTAGAGTAACTGTATTGAAGCATCTTTTTATTGTATTAAATCTTGCAGTGATTTAATTGATCTTTCCATAGATTCCTTTTTATGCATTTTAACGTAACTTGCATCTTGTTTGTTATCAGGCTATACCAGTGCAGGTTAGCCTGAAGTAGAGTACATTTATGCCCAGTTAAGGATACCCCGCTATCGCAGATTAACCCTGGAGGGTATAGGTGTTTTGTTCGCCGGCATATAAGTTCGAGGGTTTGGATCTAGCGTACCGTTGTTGTATAGTGCCCTATTACTAGTCCAATCATTGAGTGCCCTTGTTTTATTCGTAGTCCCGGTCGTAACAAATGGCGACCTTGCCTAGTATCTTATCTTAGTCGTCATAACAAATGGCGACCTTAGTCTAGGGTTTAGTGAACTAAGAAATAATTGCAGGATTTTTTGTGGAGATTTTTTTTTTTTTTAATCACCGTTTGGAGGTCGATTGTTATTTCTCACAGTTTGGCAGTGGACATTTGTTTTTGAGGAATATTTTGGACACGTTGGATTTTTTTTTGGCAACGTAGTATAGCACTTGAGTTGTCTTCAAGCATTTTTTGAGTGAATAGTGCTACATGAGAGTTTAGGTACTTTTTTTTTTTATAAACGTTGAGGATTTCCGGTGGACACTATGTCGAACGACGGATCAGTGCACAGTGAGGACACAGTACGGGAAGCAGGCGAGGAGGTGGAGAAGGTGGAGTTCTCTAACGGCGTTCGGGTGGTGAACAATGAAGAGGATGCTCGGATTTTTTTTGGAGGAGCCTGTGTCGGCGGATCGGGTGTCGGGGCTAGACCGGTACGGACTGCAGTGTGTAGCCACGGTCTTAGGGTTGTCCGGTACTAGCGGTTTGTCGAGAGGTGAGCTGGTTGCCTGGGTGCTCGGTGGGGTGCATGGGGCTTCGGGTGGAGCGGGAGCTGGGGCACCTTCTGCCCAGCCCCCATTCCACTCGACTCCTATCATGGCGCCCCCTCGGGCTCCGGAACCGGGTACGTTCCCGCAGGCCGATGCCCGCTGGCGGTTGGGTATGCCTCTAGGTGATTCACGGGGTGGGTCCCCAATAGTAGCACCCCCTCCTCAGGGTTTGTCTTCCGAGATGTTGTTTCAGCTCGAACTCGCCAAACTCGAGCAGCGAAAGCATGAGGCTGAGCTCGAGCAACGAAAGTATGAGGCTGAGCTCGAGCAGCGAAAGCATGAGGCTGAGCTCAGGCAGCAGCAGCAGCAGTGGGAATCTGAGCTTAGGATTCAGGCTGAGGAGAGAAAGGCCATACGTGAGGCTGAGCTTCAGGTTGAGGCTACGAAGTACTGTGCAGACATAGAGCTTGAGAAGTCTCGGGTGGAGTCGACAGGGCAGCGTCTCGGTTCTGGGAATCGAGGTCTTGATCAGTCTTTATCGCACCTTCTTAAGTTAGTCCCTGCATTTGACGAGTCGGGTGTCACCGAGTTTTTCCTGCGTTTTGAGAAGAAGTGCCGGGAGCACCAATGGCCCGAGGTTAAGTGGGCAGCCCTTGTTTCCTCTAGGTTGGTTGGCAAAGGACTCAAGGCATATGATGCGTTGCCCTTGGAGTCTTGCATCGATTATGAGGTATTGAAGGAAGCTGTTCTGCGGGCGTACGAGTTACAACCAGAGACATATAGGTTGAAGTTTCGGGGTGTTACGAAGGGTCGTGAGTGCACTTTTCTAGAACATGCCCGGGAACTGTCTGATGCTTTGAGAAATTGGCTGAGGTCAGAGAAGGTGACGACGTTCGAAGAGCTTGAGCAGTTATTCCTTCTAGAGCAATTTTTTAAATGCACAGGCGGCGACCTGACTTTGAACCTCAAAGAGAAACATCCTAAAACTCTACAAGAGGCAGCTGAGTTGGCTGACCTGAGATTATCGCTGATTCGTGGGTGCGGGTCTGCACAACGGACCGATGCAGTTAACAAGGGGCGCATCACTCCCCCCCCTCCCGAGTCAGTGATGCAACATTTAATAACAAAAGTAAGAGCAATGATACTAATTTTGATCACAAACCAAAAACCGTCCCGTTTAAGAAAGGTCAGGGCCCTTCCCCACCTCAGGGGAAGTCCAAGGGTGAAGTAGAGTGTTTTAAGTGTCATAAAAAGGGGCATTTTGCACGTTCCTGCCCTAGTAACCAACCTGCAGCAGTCGTGTCTTTGGCTAGCAACATTGGGGTGTCTCTGAGGTCTTCTGCGTTTACCCGGGGTGATATGTCAGATGCGGGGGCACAGCCAGTGAAGGAGTGTCCGGAAGGCTCGAAACCTGTCCGCGATGCTTTTTGCGACCATAGAGGGCGTGGCTGCGTGAGTTGGGCTGGTTGCAAGCATGGGTTGGAGTTGTTGCGTGATACAGGTGCATCCCAGACTCTGATGAAAAACTTTACAGGCCAACCTATAAACGCGGCACGGGTAGTTGTGGTGCAGGGTATTAATGCTACACGGTCATACCCGTTGGTTCGAGTGGAGCTGGAGGTTGATGGTGTGACACGAGAGATAGATGTTGGAATCGTAGAGAAACTGCCAGTAGAGGGCGTCGACCTTCTTCTCGGCAACGACTTTGCGGTGCCTACTTCTGAGGTTCCACCCTTAGTCGTTGCCGAGAGGGCGGCCGACGTGAGTAGGGAGGGGCAGGAGTTGGTCGAGAGGTGTCAATTACAGCAGATGGCGTGTGTTGTCACCCGATCTCGTGCATCTAAGGTGTCACAGCCTATTCCTCAGTCTCTAGACCAGCGGAGGAACGGTCGGAAGGAGAAAGCTAAAGTTGGGAGAAGTTTTGTGAGTTTTGATCCAGCGGCTCTTCTTGGCGACTCAGTATTAGCACCAATGTTTAGGTCCGGAGTGGCCCCAGAACCTGTCACACTTGGTGAGGAGGTAGGGCGTGAGAAAACTCTGAGACAGCAACGTTACACACTTAAGCAAGATAGGATCGAACAGTCCAGTATCGGGGGAGGCCATAAGTTGCTCCGGGAGCACTTAGATAGATTGGCTCCTTCGGATATCTGTCGGCTGCAGATAGATGATCCTGAGCTTCAGAAGTGTAGTAACGGTGCGATTGAACTTGATGAGGACGGGGATGCAAAGCCGGGGGACTTCTTTCGTGTGGAGGGCATATTGTACAGGCGTTTTCTAGATCCCAGACGGAGTTGGGAGGGTGGGTCGAGAGTGGTTGACCAGTTGGTAGTGCCTAGTGTGTGCCGTGATAGCCTACTGAGGTTGGCGCATGATGTACCGTTGGCAGGGCATTTGGGTGTACGTAAGACGGTAGCAGCATTGGCGAAATTGTTTTGGTGGCCAGGTATGAAGGCACATGTGGCGTCATGGGTGGCAATGTGCAGTACCTGCCAGACAGTAGGTAAACCAAACCAGTGTATTCCCAAGGCTCCGTTACACCCTATTCCTGTAATCGGGCCACCATTCAGTAAGGTTATAATCGACATGGTTGGCCCTCTACCCCCTACTAGTGCAGGCAACAAGTTCCTCCTCACAATCATGGATGTTGCCACTCGTTATCCGGATGCATACCCCATGCGAAATGGTACTGCTAAGACTGTTGTTCGTAACTTGCTATTGTACTGTTCTAGGTACGGGTACCCGCAGGAATTGCAGTCAGACCAAGGGTCCAACTTTACTTCTAACCTTTTCAAACAGACCATGCAGCAGCACGGTATCAGTACAGTTGTCTCTTCAGCCTATCACCCAGAGAGTCAAGGGGTGTTGGAGAGGTGGCACTCGACTCTGAAAAGCATGCTGCGTTGTTACTGTGTTGAGAATGGCAAGGATTGGGATCTTGGGTTGCCCTATGTATTATTCGCTGCTCGGGAGGTACCTGGTGAAAGCCTAGGGTTCAGTCCCAATGAGTTAGTTTTCGGACATCAGGTCAGAGGCCCCCTCAACATGGTTAGAGAAATCTGGGAGGGCACAGCAAAACCATGTTCCATGTTAAAGTATGTCCTCGAGAGTAGAGAGAGAATGCTGAGAAGCCTAGAGTTGGCAGGTAGGAATTTGGTAGGGTCGCAAGCACTTATGAAGGACAGGTACGATGAGAAGACAAAACTCCGGGAGTTTAAGGTGGGGCAGGAGGTGTTGATTCTGTTACCTCTGCCAGGTCATCCGTTGTCTGCCAAGTACGCTGGTCCTTATAAGGTGGTAAAAAAGATCTCTGACCTAGACTATCTTGTGGCTACTCCAGATAGGCGTAAAAAGAATCAGCTGTGCCATGTGAATCTGGTGAAAGAGTTTGTGAGGCGCCCCCCTGAGCCTCTCGCTGTCCCTGTGTTGACCTGCAGCGGTCATGGAGGAGAAGGAGTGAGGGACAGTGAAGCCCAGGTGGAGGATAACTGGGAGTGTCATGTCTCTGCTGACCAGTGGGCGGGGAACTCCAGACAGGTGGCTGACGATGCTCTAGTGCACCTGCCTGAGCAACAGCGTGCAGCCGTGCAGCGCCTGTTTGCTTCATACCCCACTGTGTTTGCAGAGCATCCAGGCCTCACAACTCGAGTGGTGCATGACGTGGACGTGGGAGATCACCCCCCCTTTAAATCAGTACCCTACAGAATTCCACCCATTAAACTCCCAGCCCTCAGAGCGGAGTTAGAGTATATGTTGGAACGGGGGCTGATTGAGAAGGGGGCAGTTAGGTGGACATCTCCTGTCACTCTGCAGCCCAAGCCTGACGGGAAGGTTCGCTTCTGCATTGACTTTCGGAGATTGAACGGGTTGACTCCCACCAATGCTTATCCCCTTCCCCGTGTTGACGATAGTGTAGACAAGATTGGTAAGGCACAGTTTCTAACTAAGGTAGACCTAGTGAAAGGCTACTGGCAGGTGCCCTTGTCTGAGCGGGCGAAGGGGGTATGCGGGTTTGTGGTTGATGGGAACACCTACCGTTGCAATGTGATGCCGTATGGCCTTAAAAATGCCCCAGCAACCTTCCAGAGTCTTATGAATGAGTTAGTAGCTGACATCCCTAACTGCACTGTCTACCTAGATGACGTTATAATCTACGATGACAACTTTGAGAGTCACTGTGAGCACATAGAAGCCTTGTTTCGGAAGCTCAGTGAGGCCAGCTTGGTGGTCAATCTGGGCAAGTGCGACTTTGTCCGGGCAACTGTGCAGTATCTTGGGTTTGTGGTCGGGTTAGGCCAGGTGTGCCCCCCCCCAAAAAAAAACAAGATACAGGCTATTAACCAGTTCCCCAGGCCGTCCACCAAGCGGCAGATCATGAGATTTTTGGGCATGATCGGTTACTATCGCCGCTTCATTCGGGGTTATTCTACTGTGTTAGCTCCCCTGACAGATTTGCTAGCAAAAGAGAAAAAGTTCAAGTGGGCACCTGAGTGTGAAAGGGCTTTTTCGCTGGTCAAGCACCTACTATGCACTCACCCAATCCTCAGGGCCCCTGACTTTGAAAGACCGTTCCAGCTGGCAACAGATGCCAGCGGTGTAGGGGCTGGTGCCGTCTTAATGCAAACAGACGAGGAAGGTTTGGAGCATCCAGTCAGTTTCTTTTCCAAGAAGTTTAATTCCGCTCAGAAAAACTACTCTGTGGTGGAGAAAGAACTGCTGGCAATAGTGTTGGCGCTCAGGCACTTTGAAGTATATGTTCCTGCCTACGGGCCAGTCGTGGTGATTTACACCGACCACCACCCTCTTAAATTTCTGAACCAATTCCACAACCGGAATATGAGGCTGACACGTTGGTCACTCATGTTGCAAGAATACAATCTAGACATTCGCCATATTGCCGGTTGTGAGAATGTGATTGCAGACTGTTTGTCGAGGGTGGAGGATCCGGCGTAGATCACCACAGGTGTGTGGGTTTGAGTGGAGAAAAACCAGGCTTGCCCCTGTAGAGCAGCCGTCAAAAACAACATTAAAATTAAATAAAAAATCACATAAAAACTCTTTCTTTTTTATAGTTAATTGTAAGTTGCCAATGTTATAGCTAAAGTCCTAAGTTGAACCTGTCTTTCACTTAGTAGGCTGGGCTCTGTGAAGCTCGCTCAGGGAGCATAGCAGGCTAAATTATACTATTGTGTTTGGGAGGGGTTGTAAGATTTTCTTTATGCTAATATGTTGTTTTATTTAAGATTGAGCTTTGCATTTCATTTCTGGTGGAGTGGCTAGGTGTGGCGGGTCTTGTCGGCATTCTGCCTTGTCAGATATGGTGCTCGCCTAATGTTGAGCGTCCCATATCTTGGGCGGGGTGTGACGTCTACCAGCGTTGGCAGAATCGCCTCTCGTTGGCCACTAGCGCTCGCCAGGGACATCGAAATGGGCTACAGTTATCAGAGAATGTTGTTCTTTCTTTCCTAGTAATCGCATTGTCACAGACAGTCCAGTGGTGGTCTTTGTTTTCGTCTGTGACAACGGGTTATATTTTATATCAACAGTAGTGATAATAGTACCAGCGTGTGAATGAGAAAGACTTTCAGAGCGAGGAGGTAGTAAGTGTCTGTATGTACGGGTGCATTCCTGCCTCTCGCTCGCCATTGGACGGCGTGTCTGGCTGTGTCCTATGACGCCTGCTGTCTTGTGACGTCTCGGCCCGTGATTGGCCGACCATCGCGCCTTTGCGGTCTCCTGTGTAACTTACCTCCTCCATGAGGGTCCCCAGGAGCTGTCCTCGTCAGGACAGGCTTGGCGCGCGTGCTTCTAACATCCCTTTGCATACTCTCTCCCGATCACCACCTTTATCACTGTTTCTCTCACTCGATTCTCTCTTTCCATACTCTAACCTTTATTAACTGCACAACACTCCCCTTGGGTTCTGCATACGGTTTTCATAGCCGGCCCATTGTATTGCATGCGCCGTCCTCAGAGATATTTACATGTACTTAGAATAGGTTTGAGGGTTCTTAGTTAGTATAGGTTAAGAACTTTGTGTGTCTCCATTATTGATTTAGTGTTTCTGCTCTTTTATTTAATGCTAGACTGGGATAAGGTAACTGTAGTCGTTGTCTCCGATGTGTGTACGGTTTGCTTATACCTACACGACTTCGACCGGTCCTGTGGTAGCCTGGGTTGTCTTTTCGGTTGCGTCCTTTGCGAGTGCAGCATTGTGTTGACTGAGGGTTTTGGCCTGTACCAGTTCCACACTTTGCTGCCTCTTTGCTTGTCTTTAGAGGGTCGCCAGGATAGAACCAGATACTTGTGATCTGGATCTATCGAGAGAGCCCCCTAGTCAATTAACGTAACTTAAAGGATGCAGTCTTAAGGACATCGCTAGGCTACGAGCCTGTCTTGCTCAACCCCAGTTCCTTACCTAGAGTATCCCAGCTAGACATTATTAATCGAGTAGACACTTGTTAGTATTTAATATAAGCTCTTTGATATGTGCGCATTATTATTCACAGCATTTATTAGTCTAGGTTGTTGCTGAGCCGCACAACCATAGCAGACTGTTTCGTTGATGAGGAAGTACTTCTTTTAGTGTCGAGCATTGCTACCGTTGCGCATTTATAGTATTCTCGTGTCAGTTAACATTATATGTCCTATCTTTTAGTGTATTCGATTTACACGTGTGGTGTCCTGCCTCCTGCCTTTATATAGTTCTAAATCAGTACGAGCATCTTATGAGCATCAGACTTTCTTCAGAAGTTTCCAGGTCTATGCTGTAGGACTATACTTCACTTTCTTTCAGATAGGAGTGAAGAGTTTATTGTTGTTTAGAGTAACTGTATTGAAGCATCTTTTTATTGTATTAAATCTTGCAGTGATTTAATTGATCTTTCCATAGATTCCTTTTTATGCATTTTAACGTAACTTGCATCTTGTTTGTTATCAGGCTATACCAGTGCAGGTTAGCCTGAAGTAGAGTACATTTATGCCCAGTTAAGGATACCCCGCTATCGCAGATTAACCCTGGAGGGTATAGGTGTTTTTGTTCGCCGGCATATAAGTTCGAGGGTTTGGATCTAGCGTACCGTTGTTGCATAGTGCCCTATTACTAGTCCAATCATTGAGTGCCCTTGTTTTATTCGTAGTCCCGGTCGTAACAAATGGCGACCTTGCCTAGTATCTTATCTTAGTCGTCATAACAAATGGCGACCTTAGTCTAGGATTTAGTGAACTAAGAAATAATTGCAGGATTTTTTGTGGAGATTTTTTTTTTTTTTAATCACCGTTTGGGGGTCGATTGTTATTTCTCACAGTTTGGCAGTGGACATTTGTTTTTGAGGAATATTTTGGACACGTTGGAATTTTTTTTTTGGCAACGTAGTATAGCACTTGAGTTGTCTTCAAGCATTTTTTGAGTGAATAGTGCTACATGAGAGTTTAGGTACTTTTTTTTTTTATAAACGTTGAGGATTTCCGGTGGACACTATGTCGAACGACGGATCAGTGCACAGTGAGGACTCAGTACGGGAAGCAGGCGAGGAGGTGGAGAAGGTGGAGTTCTCTAACGGCGTTCGGGTGGTGAACAATGAGGAGGATGCTCAGATTTTTTTGGAGAAGCCTGTGTCGGCGGATCGGGTGTCGGGGCTAGACCGGTACGGACTGCAGTGTGTAGCCACGGTCTTAGGGTTGTCCGGTACTAGCGGTTTGTCGAGAGGGTGAGCTGGTTGCCTGGGTGCTCGGTGGGGTGCATGGGGCTTCGGGTGGAGCGGGAGCTGGGGCACCTTCTGCCCAGCCCCCATTCCACTCGACTCCTATCATGGCGCCCCCTCGGGCTCCGGAACCGGGTACGTTCCCGCAGGCCGATGCCCGCTGGCGGTTGGGTATGCCTCTAGGTGATTCACGGGGTGGGTCCCCAATAGTAGCACCCCCTCCTCAGGGTTTGTCTTCCGAGATGTTGTTTCAGCTCGAACTCGCCAAACTCGAGCAGCGAAAGCATGAGGCTGAGCTCGAGCAACGAAAGTATGAGGCTGAGCTCGAGCAGCGAAAGCATGAGGCTGAGCTCAGGCAGCAGCAGCAGCAGTGGGAATCTGAGCTTAGGATTCAGGCTGAGGAGAGAAAGGCCATACGTGAGGCTGAGCTTCAGGTTGAGGCTACGAAGTACTGTGCAGACATAGAGCTTGAGAAGTCTCGGGTGGAGTCGACAGGGCAGCGTCTCGGTTCTGGGAATCGAGGTCTTGATCAGTCTTTGTCGCACCTTCTTAAGTTAGTCCCTGCATTTGACGAGTAGGGTGTCACTGAGTTTTCCTGCGGTTTGAGAAGAAGTGCCGGGAGCACCAATGGCCCGAGGTTAAGTGGGCAGCCCTTGTTTCCTCTAGGTTGGTTGGCAAAGGACTCAAGGCATATGATGCGTTGCCCTTGGAGTCTTGCATCGATTATGAGGTATTGAAGGAAGCTGTTCTGCGGGCGTACGAGTTACAACCAGAGACATATAGGTTGAAGTTTCGGGGTGTTACGAAGGGTCGTGAGTGCACTTTTCTAGAACATGCCCGGGAACTGTCTGATGCTTTGAGAAATTGGCTGAGGTCAGAGAAGGTGACGACGTTCGAAGAGCTTGAGCAGTTATTCCTTCTAGAGCAATTTTTTAAATGCACAGGCGGCGACCTGACTTTGAACCTCAAAGAGAAACATCCTAAAACTCTACAAGAGGCAGCTGAGTTGGCTGACCTGAGATTATCGCTGATTCGTGGGTGCGGGTCTGCACAACGGACCGATGCAGTTAACAAGGGGCGCAACACTCCCCCCCCCCCCCCCCCCGAGTCAGTGATGCAACATTTAATAACAAAAGTAAGAGCAATGATACTAATTTTGATCACAAACAAAAAACCGTCCCGTTTAAGAAAGGTCAGGGCCATTCCCCACCTCAGGGGAAGTCCAAGGGTGAAGTAGAGTGTTTTAAGTGTCATAAAAAGGGGCATTTTGCACGTTCCTGCCCTAGTAACCAACCTGCAGCAGTCGTGTCTTTGGCTAGCAGCTTTGGGGTGTCTCTGAGGTCTTCTGCGTTTACCCGGGGTGATATGTCAGATGCGGGGCCACAGCCAGTGAAGGAGTGTCCGGAAGGCTCGAAACCTGTCCGCGATCCTTTTTGCGACCATAGAGGGCGTGGCTGCGTGAGTTGGGCTGGTTGCAAGCATGGGTTGGAGTTGTTGCGTGATACAGGTGCATCCCAGACTCTGATGAAAAACTTTACAGGCCAACCTATAAACGCGGCACGGGTAGTTGTGGTGCAGGGTATTAATACGGTCATACCCGTTGGTTCGAGTGGAGCTGGAGGTTGATGGTGTGACACGAGAGATAGATGTTGGAATCGTAGAGAAACTGCCAGTAGAGGGCGTCGACCTTCTTCTCGGCAACGACTTTGCGGTGCCTACTTCTGAGGTTCCACCCTTAGTTGTTGCCGAGAGGGCGGCCGACGTGAGTAGGGAGGGGCAGGAGTTGGTCGAGAGGTGTCAATTACAGCAGATGGCGTGTGTTGTCACCCAATCTCGTGCATCTAAGGTGTCACAGCCTATTCTTCAGTCTCTAGACCAGCGGAGGAACGGTCGGAAGGAGAAAGCTAAAGTTGGGAGAAGTTTTGTGAGTTTTGATCCAGCGGCTCTTCTTGGTGACTCAGTATTAGCACCAATGTTTAGGTCCGGAGTGGCCCCAGAACCTGTCACACTTGGTGAGGAGGTAGGGCGTGAGAAAACTCTGAGACAGCAACGTTACACACTTAATTAGCAAGATAGGATCGAACAGTCCAGTATCGGGGGAGGCCATAAGTTGCTCCGGGAGCACTTAGATAGATTGGCTCCTTCGGATATCTGTCGGCTGCAGATAGATGATCCTGAGCTTCAGAAGTGTAGTAACGGTGCGATTGAACTTGATGAGGACGGGGATGCAAAGCCTGGGGACTTCTTTTGTGTGGAGGGCATATTGTACAGGCGTTTTCTAGATCCCAGACGGAGTTGGGAGGGTGGGTCGAGAGTGGTTGACCAGTTGGTAGTGCCTAGTGTGTGCCGTGATAGCCTACTGAGGTTGGCGCATGATGTACCGTTGGCAGGGCATTTGGGTGTATGTAAGACGGTAGCAGCATTGGCGAAATTGTTTTGGTGGCCAGGTATGAAGGCACATGTGGCGTCATGGGTGGCAATGTGCAGTACCTACCAGACAGTAGATAAACCAAACCAGTGTATTCCCAAGGCTCCGTTACACCCTATTCCTGTAATCGGGCCACCATTCAGTAAGGTTATAATTGACATGGTTGGCCCTCTACCCCCTACTAGTGCAGGCAACAAGTTCCTCCTGACAATCATGGATGTTGCCACTCGTTATCCGGATGCATACCCCATGCGAAATGGTACTGCTAAGACTGTTGTTCGTAACTTGCTATTGTACTGTTCTATGTACGGGTACCCGCAGGAATTGCAGTCAGACCAAGGGTCTAACTTTACTTCTAACCTTTTCAAACAGACCATGCAGCAGCACGGTATCAGTACAGTTGTCTCTTCAGCCTATCACCCAGAGAGTCAAGGGGTGTTGGAGAGGTGGCACTCTACTCTGAAAAGCATGCTGCGTTGTTACTGTGTTGAGAATGGCAAGGATTGGGATCTTGGGTTGCCCTATGTATTATTCGCTGCTCGGGAGGTACCTGGTGAAAGCCTAGGGTTCAGTCCCAATGAGTTAGTTTTCGGACATCAGGTCAGAGGCCCCCTCAACATGGTTAGAGAAATCTGGGAGGGCACAGCAAAACCATGTTCCATGTTAAATTATGTCCTCGAGAATCTAGAGAGAATGCTGAGAAGCCTAGAGTTGGCAGGTAGGAATTTGCTAGGGTCGCAAGCACTTATGAAGGACAGGTACGATGAGAAAACAAAACTCCAGGAGTTTAAGGTGGGGCAGGAGGTGTTGATTCTGTTACCTCTGCCAGGTCATCCGTTGTCTGCCAAGTACGCTGGTCCTTATAAGGTGGTAAAAAAGATCTCTGACCTAGACTATCTTGTGGCTACTCCAGATAGGCGTAAAAAGAATCAGCTGTGCCATGTGAATCTGGTGAAAGAGTTTGTGAGGCGCCCCCCTGAGCCTCTCGCTGTCCCTGTGTTGACCTGCAGCGGTCATGGAGGAGGAGTGAGGGACAGTGAAGCCCAGGTGGAGGATAACTGGGAGTGTCATGTCTCTGCTGACCAGTGGGCGGGGAACTCCAGACAGGTGGCTGACGATGCTCTAGTGCACCTGCCTGAGCAACAGCGTGCAGCCGTGCAGCGCCTGTTTGCTTCATACCCCACTGTGTTTGCAGAGCATCCAGGCCTCACAATTTGAGTGGTGCATGACGTGAACGTGAGAGATCACCCCCCTTTAAATCAGTACCCTACAGAATTCCACCCATTAAACTCCCAGCCCTCAGAGCGGAGTTAGAGTATATGTTGGAACGGGGGCTGATTGAGAAGGGGGCAGGTAGGTGGACATCTCCTGTCACTCTGCAGCCCAAGCCTGACGGGAAGGTTCGCTTCTGCATTGACTTTCGGAGATTGAACGGGTTGACTCCCACCAATGCTTATCCCCTTCCCCGTGTTGACGATAGTGTAGACAAGATTGGTAAGGCACAGTTTCTAACTAAGGTAGACCTAGTGAAAGGCTACTGGCAGGTGCCCTTGTCTGAGCGGGCGAAGGGGGTATGCGGGTTTGTGGTTGATGGGAACACCTACCGTTGCAATGTGATGCCGTATGGCCTTAAATATGCCCCAGCAACCTTCCAGACTCTTATGAATGAGTTAGTAGCTGATATCCCTAACTGCACTGTCTACCTAGATGACGTTATAATCTACGATGACAACTTTGAGAGTCACTGTGAGCACATAGAAGCCTTGTTTCGGAAGCTCAGTGAGGCCAGCTTGGTGGTCAATCTGGGCAAGTGCAACTTTGTCCGGGCAACTGTGCAGTATCTTGGGTTTGTGGTCGGGTTAGGCCAGGTGTGCCCCCCCCCCCCCAAAAAAAAAACAAGATACAGGCTATTAACCAGTTCCCCAGGCCGTCCACCAAGCGGCAGATCATGAGATTTTTGGGCATGATCGGTTACTATCGCCGCTTCATTCGGGGTTATTCTACTGTGTTAGCTCCCCTGACAGATTTGCTAGCAAAAGAGAAAAGTTCAAGTGGGGACCTGAGTGTGAAAGGGCTTTTTCGCTGGTCAAGCACCTACTATGCACTCACCCAATCCTCAGGGCCCCTGACTTTGAAAGACCGTTCCAGCTGGCAACAGATGCCAGCGGTGTAGGGGCTGGTGCCGTCTTAATGCAAACAGACGAGGAAGGTTTGGAGCATCCAGTCAGTTTCTTTTCCAAGAAGTTTAATTCCGCTCAGAAAAACTACTCTGTGGTGGAGAAAGAACTGCTGGCAATAGTGTTGGCGCTCAGGCACTTTGAAGTATATGTTCCTGCCTACGGGCCAGTCGTGGTGATTTACACTGACCACCACCCTCTTAAATTTCTGAACCAATTCCACAACCGGAATATGAGGCTGACACGTTGGTCACTCATGTTGCAAGAATACAATCTAGACATTCGCCATATTGCCGGTTGTGAGAATGTGATTGTAGACTGTTTGTCGAGGGTGGAGGATCCGGCGTAGATCACCACAGGTGTGTGGGTTTGAGTGGAGAAAAACCAGGCTTGCCCCTGTAGAGCAGCCATCAAAAACAACATTAAAATTAAATAAACATTCACATAAAAACTATTTCTTTTTTATAGTTAATTGTAAGTTGCCAATGTTATAGCTAAAGTCCTAAGTTGAACCTGTCTTTCACTTAGTAGGCTGGGCTCTGTGAAGCTCGCTCAGGGAGCATAGCAGGCTAAATTACACTATTGTGTTTGGGACGGGTTGTAAGATTTTCTTTATGCTAATATGTTGTTTTATTTAAGATTGAGCTTTGCATTTCATTTCTGGTGGAGTGGCTAGGTGTGGCGGGTCTTGTCGGCATTCTGCCTTGTCAGATATGGTGCTCGCCTAATGTTGAGCGTCCCATATCTTGGGCGGGGTGTGACGTCTACCAGCGTTGGCAGAATCGCCTCTCGTTGGCCACTAGCGCTCGCCAGGAACATCGAAATGGGCTACAGTTATCAGAGAATGTTGTTCTTTCTTTCCTAGTAATCGCATTGTCACAGACAGTCCAGTGGTGGTCTTTGTTTTTGTCTGTGACAACGGGTTATATTTTATATCAACAGTAGTGATAATAGTACCAGCGTGTGAATGAGAAAGACTTTCAGAGCGAGGAGGTAGTAAGTGTCTGTATGTATGGTGCATTCCTGCCTCTCGCTCGCCATTGGACGGCGTGTCTGGCTGTGTCATATGACGCCTGCTGTCTTGTGACGTCTCGGCCCGTGATTGGCCGACCATCGCGCCTTTGCGGTCTCCTGTGTAACTTACCTCCTCCATGAGGGTCCCCAGGAGCTGTCCTCGTCAGGACAGGCTTGGCGCGCGTGCTTCTAACATCCCTTTGCATACTCTCTCCCGATCACCACCTTTATCACTGTTTCTCTCACTCGATTCTCTCTTTCCATACTCTAACCTTTATTAACTGCACAACACTCCCCTTGGGTTCTGCATACGGTTTTCATAGCCGGCCCATTGTATTGCATGCGCCGTCCTCAGAGATATTTACATGTACTTAGAATAGGTTTGAGGGTTCTTAGTTAGTATAGGTTAAGAACTTTGTGTGTCTCCATTATTGATTTAGTGTTTCTGCTCTATTATTTAATGCTAGACTGGGATAAGGTAACTGTAGTCGTTGTCTCCGATGTGTGTACGGTTTGCTTATACCTACACGATTTCGACCGGTCCTGTGGTAGCCTGGTTGTCTTTTCGGTTGCGTCCTTTGCGAGTGCAGCATTGTGTTGACTGATGGTTTTGGCCTGTACCAGTTCCACACTTTGCTGCCTCTTTGCTTGTCTTTAGAGGGTCGCCAGGATAGAACCAGATACTTGTGATCTGGATCTATCGAGAGAGCCCCCTAGTCAATTAACGTAACGTGCACGTAACGTAACGTAACGAGGATGCAGTCTTAAGGACATCGCTTGACTACGAGACTGTCTTGCTCAACCCCAGTTCCTTACCTAGAGTATCCCAGCTAGACATTATTAATCGAGTAGACACTTGTTAGTATTTAATATAAGCTCTTTGATATGTGCGCATTATTATTCACAGCATTTATTAGTCTAGGTTGTTGCTGAGCCACACAACCATAGCAGACTGTTTCGTTGATGAGGAAGTACTTCTTTTAGTGTCGAGCATTGCTACCGTTGCGCATTTATAGTATTCTCGCGTCAGTTAACATTATATGTCCTATCTTTTAGTGTATTCGATTTACACGTGTGGTGTCCTGCCTCCTGCCTTTATATAGTTCTAAATCAGTACGAGCATCTTATGAGCATCAGACTTTCTTCAGAAGTTTCCAGGTCTATGCTGTAGGACTATACTTCACTTTCTTTCAGATAGGAGTGAAGAGTTTATTGTTGTTTAGAGTAACTGTATTGAAGCATCTTTTTATTGTATTAAATCTTGCAGTGATTTAATTGATCTTTCCATAGATTCCTTTTTATGCATTTTAACGTAACTTGCATCTTGTTTGTTATCAGGCTATACCAGTGCAGGTTAGCCTGAAGTAGAGTACATTTATGCCCATTAAGGATACCCCGCTATCGCAGATTAACCCTGGAGGGTATAGGTGTTTTGTTCGCCGGCATATAAGTTTGAGGGTTTGGATCTTGCGTACCGTTGTTGCATAGTGCACTATTACTAGTCCAATCATTGAGTGCCCTTGTTTTATTCGTAGTCCCGGTCGTAACAAATGGCGACCTTGCCTAGTATCTTATCTTAGTCGTCATAACAAATGGCGACCTTAGTCTAGCGACGGCGTCTAGACGCCGCCAGGCTGCGTCTAGACGACGACTGCTTCCGTGTGTGTCCCGTGAGTGTCCCGGCATAACACGTTTTCTGGCAGTTGCCCCGACCCACACGGACCATTTTATGCATGCACAAAAAGGACGCCGCCTAGGCACGGCGAATTAAGGGGTCGGGGACGGACGGGACGTTAATTCGTGCATGTGTGAACCGAGCTTAACCAACGGTGCCCAACATATGACGGGTGAGAGATAAATGGACTATCCGGTACCCGTCATATGACGGGCGGCATTTTGAACACATTATCGGCTCTGAGAGAGAGTCCACGCGTTGGGAGGACGATAGACGGGCTCTGACCGTTCGGCACGACCACAGTGCCGCGACTGAGACAGCCACTGCAACATTTCACACTCTCGGCCTCGCGAGACAAGGACAAAACTGGGGTAGTTACATTGTTTAGGGATTTTTCACCTCCGGTTGCGCGATCGCTACAGGATAACCAGAGGTCGTACAAGGATGATTCAGGTGTCATTGGAAAGCTCTATTATCGCCCTTTCACGGACACATAATTGTATTACACTCTGGATCTTCTTTATGCATGAAAAAGAGCATGGAATGAAGCTCGTTTAGGGTAAATATGCCCGCCTGGCAGGTAGTTGATGTTACAAACGGCCCCGTCCTTTGGGTGTTAACAGGCACTCTGCATTAAGAAGTCCTTAATACATCTGTCGATAATATGTTATGCAGACACTTGTAGGTAAAAGGTTTAAACACCGCCCTGAGTTCCTTGAACCTATTATAAAGGTCAGAGGCAGTCGAAACAGTAGCATAGGTCATGACCATATTATTAGTTCGCGTTCGCCCGATATATCGTCACTGTGTAATGTCATTTGAGACTTTATATTAAAGACCCCACACCAAGAGTACCTGAACAGAACTTCACCACCGATTATTATTACGGTCATGATAGTCAAGCCTCTATAGCCTTGTGCTAGTTTATGCATGCTTTCATCCGATGATGTGCCCAGTGTCATGACATGTTCATAGCCTCATTTAAGACCCTATATATACCCATTAACCTATCTGTAAACAACTGACCCACATGACAGGCCAACCTGGACGGCCCAATGGAGACTTACAAGACTTCAAGCTTCTATAAATAATAATAGATACCAAGAGATACCAGTGACGAGGTATAAAAGTTAGAGTCCACATATTGACTCAATTTTCACACCAGTGTGTCGGTGTTAGTAAAATAGTTAGTCTCAATATACATCGACTCTACCAAATTCTAACCAGTGCGTTGGTGCTCGCCAAATAGTTGGAGTCCCCACATATTGACTCTGCCAAATTCACACTAGTGCGTAGGTGTTGGTAAAATAGTTAGAGTCCCAATATACAGTATATATCGATTTTGTTCAATTCACACCAGTGCATTGGTGATAGCAAAATAGTTGAGTCCCCACATATCGACTCTGACCAAATTCACACCAGTGCGACGGTGCCAGCAGAATAATTAGAGTCCTACCATAGCGACTCTGTCGTTTTCACACCAGTGCGTTGGTGTCCATAAAATGCGCAGAGTCCCCACATATTAACTCTGTCTGAAATAAACCAGACGCCAGTGAATACGCCTAGTTAGAGTTAACACTATTGACTCTGAATGATTTGTTATTAATACACCAATGCATAAGTCCACTTTGAGTGACTTAGTAAAATCCTCGTCATATGTACAAGTGCTATAGTATTGTATAAATGTTGAACAAGCACCTTACTTTGCACTAACTTATAAATGTATCTATCCTATAAATATTAATAAGCAAGATATAATAAAATACCTAAGCTTCTTCTGGATCCTTGATCATGCTAGGGCAGTTATTGTTTTATAAATAATTACCTTTTAAATCTTATATACTTATCTACGATTAATGAACTAATAGTTAAGCTAAATAAAACTGTTCTTAAAGTTACACTTGGTTTTATATGTACCCTCTATTCAACTATTGTCTTCTATGCATGTATTTGTATGATCTTGGAATTCCCCAGTCAAGTAGAACTCACCATGACCAATACGTAAACCTGGTAAAAACCCTGGTATAACAATTATAATAATAATGAGCCTGAAAGTACACAAATCCTTAACCTAACTTATCCTAAGTAATCAACAGATTGATTTTGGCTGCCACAAGAACGCCTACATACCCCCAAAAGGGGTAGGATGTGGGCTGGAAACCAAGTGGAACCCATAGGTGGCGCATCCACACCTAACCTCCACAGCCCGGAAAGTTTTTAACAAACCTTACCGGCAGGTTACTGGGATTGAACCCTCACTACTAGAGCCGAGCGACTCAAGTATGGTGACTTTAGTGCGCTCGGCTACTGTGACCGTGCGTGTGTGTGTTTGTGTTAGTTGTGTGTGTGCGTGTGTGTGTGTGTCTGTGTGAGGGGGGGGGGGGGGCGGCTAGTTATGTGTGTGTGGGGGGCTAGTTGTGTGTGTGTGTGTGTGCTAAAACACGAGAGGTGGAACTTATGCTTACCCTGTACAAAGCCGTGGTGATACGTCTTTTAGAATACTGCTGCCAGTTGTGGAGTCACTGGAAGTTTTGGAAGAAACAAGCCTTGGAGGGGATCCAGCGTTCCTTCACTAACAAAGTTGCACTTGTAAAGGATCAGGATTACAGGTAGATATTAGAATTCTTACAACTATACTCTTTCGACAGAGATGCAGAGAAAGAGACTTAATCCTATACAATTGGAAAATTCTTAACATCAAGGCTCCAAATCTGCAAGTTGAAGATAAAGTAATCACCATATACAATGAACATAACCACCTTGGTAGAATGTGTGATATCAGACCCATCAAAACAAGAGTTCTAACCAGAGTGAAGAAACTGAGGGAATTGTGTTTGCTACTCGTGGTCCTAAGGTGTATAACGAATTACTCAAAGAAATTATAAATATTGGCTACTCAAAACTGGCAATTTTTAAGAAGAATTTTGATAATTTCCTTGCGTCAAATGACGACCAACGACCTCTACCTCACTATCACCTACGTGCTACAAGTAACAGCATCATTGATCAGATGGCACAGACAAGGACAGATGGGATATACAGTGGCGGCGCCACAGCGACGTGGACCACGGGGCGATATCTGTCAGCCCTAAACTACAACCACAGGATCCACAGGTGTATGTGTGTGTGTGTGTGTGTGTGTTGTGTTATATATATATATATATATATATATATATATATATATATATATATATACTGTATATATATATATAAAGTAGATAAGCCCTCCGCCAATCGCCGCGCTCCCTTTTACTTGCTTGTAAGGTCAGCTGATTTTGACAGCTCACGGCTACAACATGACACACCTTGCCCACCAGCCAATCAGCGGCCTCCATTGTCGGAGTGCGAAGCTGGACTTCTTACTTCACCTCAAAAGTCGCTCTCTTTCTCTTCCTGAGCAGTTCCTTCTGATTATCCACAAACTAATACCTCAGTGCCAGCCCTGTACTCCCATAAGCCGCCAAAAGAGGTTTATAATCAGCTTCCTGGGACTTATTTTGAAGAGAAGAGAGAGGAGGTGAAGGAAGCAAGAATTCAGGGCGAGCGTGCTACCGCGCATGCCAGCCAGCCAATCATAGCGCGGGAGAGCGGGGGGCAAGACTATGAAGGCTGCCGCGCACGGGCTACTGGGGTCACTCACCCCTCGGAACTCACCGGCTTACCACATTGCAACCCACTTGCTCTCTCTTACCCGGGCACAAAGGGGAACCAGGAACCCACCTTTCCAGTTACCCTGCCCTCAACTAAAGCCACAACACAGACCACCCCTGACCTCTCCTCGCTTTCGCCCACTCGGAGGATGCACCATCAGTATCCTGCCGCCTGTCGTCACGTCGCTAGCCTGCACACATACAGTCAAGCGCTTCAAGAAGGACGACAGAAGGTGGACGGAAGCAAGGATATCCAGAAGAGCTACTGGCCAGCTCTGAGGTGGTAAAGCACAGTTCCAGACACACACACACCTGATCCAGCATACATGAATATATTTGTCTAAGGACCCATATTGGGCCCGCATACGATAAAGGAAGAAAGAGAGATGTTGTTGACTAACCTGCTGGTTCCCATAAAAATGTATGTGTCCTTCTAGGACAAGACTAAAGGAAAAATAATTTAGACTCCCCTGAATCCATAAAGATGATGATGTGTTATCCATTAGTTATTTTTGTTAGCAATGGCGCCATGCCGAAAAAGTTATTATATAGGATCTGATAGGAGAGATTAAAGATTAAAGAGTAAAAGTAAAGAGGGGAGGGAAAGAATAATTCTTTTAGTAAATGAGGCAACCAATAAGTTCAAGGGGGAAACAGTTGTTTAGTTGCCTGATAGATCAGCTATAGCTAGGGAAGAACACTAGTCCATATGAATCATTCATTAAGTTGTGTAAAAGGAAACTATTTAGAAGGACACTAGTCCAATGTTAAATACAGGATTATTAAGTTTAAAAGAGACTCTGTATTCATAGAAATCGAGAGACTCCTAGAGGCAGTCTGGGAAAAGTGTTAGGGGTGCCCGTATAACAAAGAATTCCTCAGAAGTCATGTAAAGGAATCTATTTGTGAAACTATTCCGTGTAGGCGTTTTGAGGCACGGTTCATCTTTTGTTAGAACGGTTATTGATTTAGGTGAAAGGGAAACATAGCGTGTTTGTAATAGGGTTACATAAGGATAAATTCGGAAGGTGTCATTGAGGTAAAGATTGTAAACCTATATTGTTGAAGTAACTGGGTGACGGAACCCAATAGTGTCATTGAGGTAAAGATTGTAAACCTATATTGTTGAAGTAACTGGGTGACGGAACCCAATAGTGTCATTGAGGTAAAGATTGTAAACCTATATTGTTGAAGTAACTGGGTGATGGAACCCAATATTATATATGAGAGGGAACTTGTAATCTCAGTCATTAATTTGTACGATTTTATATCATTGTTGAGGTACTTGAGTAGTAACGACGGTTGTGTCAAAGGAGTAAATAGATTCTATGTGTTGAGGAAATAGATTACATGTGTTATAGCCTTGGTCTTGAGAAAGGATACAGAAGGCTCAGTAAACCTGGTAAATTCTTAAGAGAAGAAGAAAGAATATCACTTTTGTTTTAGTTAGGTAAAGAGCAAATGATTCATTAGGCCCTGGTCTCCATAGAAGACACAGCAGGGCTCCGATTAAACTGTTTAGGATTAATCACTAATAACGGGTCGTAGGATTGAAGCCGACTTGAGTCAATACCTGAATAGTGGGAATTCAGTTAGGGAGTAACAGGAACTTTAGGGGTCCAAAGTGCAACCTATCGTGAATCGACGTATTATTCAATCCGTGTCTTGAACTCATCCTGGCCCGAGCCAAGAACTTATTATTAGACTAGTTAGGACGTCTGTTAAATATAATATACGAACTTCTAAATGACTGTCGATTTAGCGTAACAGAATTTAAATTAAATACTACAATATATATATATCTATATATCTATCTATCTATCTATTGACTGACGCCGTGATCCCCGAAGGAGTGCCACAAACGAACCGCCCCCATGCACCTCTGTCCCCAGTCAGTCGACGCCCATCCCCCCAACCAGCACCGCCTTCGTTCATATACTTCCTCACTCCATCCTTCCACCTCTCCTTCGGTCTACTTCTCCCTCTCTGTCCCTCCACCTCGCTCTCGTACACCCTTTTTGTCATTCTCTCGCTTTCCATACGTTCCATATGGCCGAACCATCTCAAGTTGTTCCTTTTCACACTTTCCAGCACATCTACCTCCACACCACACCTCCTTCTTACTTCTTCATTAGTCTGTCTATCCCTCCATGTAACTCCGCACGCACTTTTTAACCCTTAATTAGCGTCTCACCACATAAGTCGAGTTAAATAAAGCTGGACTATGTGGCGGCGCTCGACATAGGTCGAGTGGCAATTTCAGCACGTAATGTTGCTGAGAGAGATAGACAAGTGGTGGCAGGAGACTAGCGAGCATATGACTGCTCCAGACCACCGCGGCGAACCTACTGACACGAATCTCAGCTCCCTCCTCCCTCTCTCACTCGCTACATACTGAATTATATGGGGAAAGTACCGAATTACATGCTTTTTGCACTCGCGTTGCACGGTTATTGCAAGAAAACTAGCCATCATAAAAGGATCGTTATGGTGTCATTCGAAAGCTCTGTTTATGCCCTTTCAGGGATAGGTACTTGTTTTACGTTCTGGGTCTTATTTAGGCATGAAAATGATCACGTAAACAGCCCTATTTTGGCTAAAAACACCCCGCTGGGCGGTACATATAAATAAACCGCATAGGCCGCTCGTAAGGTGTTAAGTAATTCATTTCCACTGCTCTCACTCTTGGTCTGTATCTCAACCAACGTCCATGCTTCGCTTCCGTAAGTCAGTGTCGGCATTACCACACTGTCATGCAAGGACTTCTTCACTTCCATACTGACCACCCTATTTCTTGTTACTGCTTTCAGCGTTCCTACAACCCTCTTCCCCTGTTGTACCCTCTCCCGCACTTCTTCATCCATAGTCCCATCTTTACTCAACACACTGCCCAGATACTTAAAAGAGTTGACGATCTCCATAGCCTGACCGTTCAGCTTCACCTCACACTCTGTGACTTCACCCCTTTCGAAGACCATAACCTTGCTCTTCCCTGCATTTACCTTCAAATTCCGTTTTTCGCACACTGTTCAAAACTTATCTACCAGACCCTGCAACTCCCATTCATTATCACTCATCAGAACTGTATCATCCGCAAACAGCAGCATAGGTAGCTTCCACTCATTTCCCTCCTTCTTCAGCGATACACCAACATCCACTGCTCTTGATAGTATTTCTCTCATGACTCCATCCATACTGTATATACAGTAAACAACCACGGGGACATCACACACCCCTGTTCAAACCAACATTCAGGTCAAAGAACTCGCTCTGCTCACTCTCCACATGTACTGCCGCCTTTGCACCCTCATACATGCTCTTCACTGCTTTCAGCAACTTGCCATCTACTCGGTATATTCTAAGTACTTTCCACAAACCTTCTCTATCCCCTCTGTCATAGGCCTTCTCCAAGTCCATAAAGGCAACATACACCTTTTGTTTCTTCTCCAGATATTTCTCCACAACACAATTCAGGGTAAAAATCTGATCTACACATCCTCTTCCCTTCCTAAAACCTCCCTGCTCGTCGCCTATCCATTTCTCCATTCTCACTCTCACTCTCTCAATCACTACCCTACTGTATACCTTCACTACTACGCTTAGAAGACATATTCCTCGGTGGTTACCACACACTCCTCTTTCCCCTTTGCCCTTATATAGGGGGACTATTATGCCAGTCTTCCAGTCATCGGGTGCACTCCCTTTCTCCCATGCTAGTTTGCACATTTTCCATACCCATTCGATCACTATCTCACCACCATACCTCAACATATATATATATATATATATATATATATATATATATATATATATATATATATATATATATAGTATATATATATATATATATATTTTTTTTTCCTATGTTATTGATGGAGGCAAAAGGCAGAACTGCCTATAGCGAGTGCCTCCCCCATAGTTGAAAGAGTGACAGGGCCAAAATCAAGGGACGTTCGAGCCCAAATGCCTGGACACACAGAGTTTGAAGCAATTTAAGTCATAGGAAGAGGGAAAGACTTATTCTGGGAGAGAGTCCCAGAGCTCAGCTGTTGAGTAGAAGAAAGTTTGAGAGTAACGTTTCACTCTTGGGTTGGAGAGTTGCACAGAGTAGGGGTGGGATTAAGTTGCAAGACGGGTACTACGTGCCCTACGTAAAGGAGGTGGTATACACTGGGAAAGCTCTGAGGAACACAGATTATTATAGTAGCGATAGAATAGCGAGAGATGCAACATTGCGGCGGAGAGAGAGAAATTGCAGAGAGTTGGTGAGTGGACGGGAGTTAATGATACGAAAGGCCTTCCTTTCAACTTTGTCTAGGAGAGCGGTGTGAGAGGAACCTCCCCACACATGTGAACAATACTCAATACAAGGACGCACTATGCCCCTGTACAGAGCAAGAAGCTGTGCAGGGGAAAAGAACCCCCTAAGGCGGTTGAGCACACCCAGCTTCTGGGAGGCTGCCTTAGCAAGACTGGTAATATGGTCCTTCCAACTGAGAGCAGAAGAAAAAGAGACACCAAGAATATTGAGAGAAGATGAAAGATTGATTTTTGTATTGTTGAAGAATAAGGGATAGTCCGCTGGGAGTTCCTTACAGGTAGATAGATGGAGAAATTGGGTTTTGGAAGCATTAAAGGTAACAAGGTTTTCTCTGCCCCAATTGGAGATAGTATTTAGATCAGAATTTAAGAGTTCTATGGCTTCATTACGATTTTCGTTGAGGGATTGCTGGCTGACTAATGGAGTAGTGTAAGGTTGAGTCGTCTGCCTATGAATGGATGGGAATTTAGGTACAGTTGAGAAGATCATTTATAAAAATTAGAAAGAGAATAGGAGATAGGACAGAACCCTGAGCAACACCGGAGTTTATAGGGTGAGGAAGTGAACAATGGCCGTCCACAACCGCGGCTATAGAACGGCTGGAAAGGAAATTAGAGACAAAGGCACAGATGGAGGGATAGAAACCGAAGGAGGATAGTTTAGAAATAAAAGATTTGTGCCAGACTCTATCGAAGGCTTTCGATATGTCTAGTGCAATAGAAAAAGTCTCACCGAATTCCCGAAAGGAGGATGACCAAGAGTTAGTAAGATATGAAAGAAGATCACCAGTAGAGCGACCCTTAAGGAAGCCATACTGGCGATCTGAGAGCAGATTATAAGAGAAATGCTTAAGAAATTTGGAAGCAAGAATAGTTTCAAAAACTTTAGAAAGACAAGAGATGAGAGCAATTGGACGATAGTTGGAGGGTTGAGAGCGGTCACCCTTCTTTGGGACAGGTTGAATGTGAGCAAATTTCCAGCATGAAGGGAAGATGTTAGAGGATAGACAGAGACGAAAGAGTTTGCCTAGGCAGGGAGTCAGCACGGAAGCACAGTTTTTGAGAACAACAGGAGGAACACCGTCCGGACCGTATGCCTTATTAGTATTAACCCCAGAGAGGGTAGAAAGTACATCTTTAGAAGAGATTAGGATATTAGGCATAAGTAAGAGAGAGGAGGGTGGAGAGGGAGGAATAGCACCGGAATCATCCAAGGTGGAGTTTCTAGCAAAATTTGAGCGAAGAGTTTAGCTTTGTCAGAGGAAGAAGTGATGGTTGTGCCATCAGAGTGGAAAAGGGGAGGGAAAGACGAGGAAGAGAAATTGTTGGAGAGGTTTTTGGCTAGATGCCAGAATGCTTGGGAAGAGCTAGAGTTGGATAGTTCAGTGCATTTATTATTGATGAAAGCGTGTTTGGCAAGTCGAAGAACAGATTTGGCTTGATTACGGGCAGAAACATAGGAAGAATGAGAGTTTTTAGTTTTAAGGCGTCGGTACCGTTTGAATGCTTCCTCCTTATTGCGGACAGCAGTAGAACAGGCGTGAGTAAACCAAGATTTTTTAGCATTAGTCTGAGAGAAAGAGAATGGAATGTATGCTTCCATGCCCGATAGGATTACCTCGGTAATGCGTTCAGCACTCTCCGAGGGTCCCCGGCTACGGAAGCAGAAATTATTCCATGGGAAATCAAAGAAGTACTGCTGGAGAGCCTCCCAGTTGGCACCTGGCCGTACTGGAGAGATAGGACAGGTGACAGAGATAAGTTTATGGTCGGAGGAGCCCAAAGGAGAAAAAAGATTGACAGTATAAGAAGAAGGGTTAGAAGTTAGAAACAAGTCAAGAATGTTGGGCCGATCTCCGATGCGATCCGGGATACGGGTGGGTTGCTGAACTAACTGCTCTAGATCATTTAGGATAGAAAAGACGTATATATATATATATATATATATATATATATATATATATATATATACTGTATATGTGTGAGAGAGAGAAATAGAGCATAAGTTTTTGCCCTAGAGATATATGGTATTATGGTAAAGGTAAGATGAGTGGGGGATTTTTTTTACAGGATTTTGTGGAGTGCGTTGCTGAGAAGATTTTTTTTTTTAGTGGATGTATATTAAATGTTTACGGGAGGGTTTATTTATCTATCTATCTAATTTATCTATCTATCTATCTATATGTGGAAAGAGAGAGAGAGAGAGAGAGAGAGAGAAAGAGAGAGAGAGAGAGAGAGAAAGAGAGTCAAAGTCGTTAGGAAAATGGCATTAGACACACACATACACATACACACTGAAAATAATTTACAATAGTGTGGTACACAAGGTATTACCCTGAAGATGGCTTGAGAGCACAGAATAGATGAAAGCTTGGTGTTCCATTGTTTCAACTTTCCTATCGAGTTTTACTACACATACATACATGTTGGGTGGGCCATGACACAACCTCGGAAGGATACAAGGCCAACACATCACCAGAAGAGATCGACTCATGGCACTGGCACCACCACAAACACAGATAAACCCTTGTCTACTGTAGTACCACACAATAGGTAGAAACCCATGCCCCCTTCAGCCCAGCTCCAAGTATCAGGGGAATACCCTCACCACCTGGAGGGGGAATCCCTACCTTCATCACCCAAGAGGAACTGGAGGAAGCCTAGGCCGTTGATTGGCCAAACCACTCGCCCAGTCCCTCTTCTAAAGAAGGTAAACCTTTACACTTTTTGAGGATCAGAGGCCTGAAAGGGGGCAAGGTTGGGAGCAGAGCTAAGTGCTGTGATTGGCCCAACAACCAACTTAGGGACCAATTAGCCCATAAACGGCGACTATCATCAATAGATTTTTTTTTTTTGTGCACTGCGACTGTCCTCAATAGATGCAGAGCATAAATACAACCTTAGAAAACACCCCAGTGGCACTCAAAACAAAGCAAATTGTGACTAGGTGAGATGATTCCCCTCCATTACTTGCTACCACCCCTACATATGTGTCCCAACCCTCCCCCTTCCACTCCTTCCCCCCCCCCTTTTCCCCCCTGCTCAATTATCATCTATTTTTCCTCTTATTCCCCCTTTTATCAGGTAATTTTTTGGCGTGAATTTCCCCCTCCTGGTCTCTTTAACATGGTTGAGTCATCTAGAGATCCTTGCAACACTGAGACTTATAGTGTAAGGCCTCAGTGTCGCTTGGCAACTGGGAGAGGGTGGATGTACGCTCCCCCTGCTCTTGCCTCATGAATGGACCGGTCGGCAATAATACGTCTTTTTCACCCCCCAAATACTATTCCCACTTCTTTTATTGTTCTTAAATGTTCATATGTTCATATTAAAAGCAAAATAGGCGCATATGGATAAGTAATAATTATATATATGCTACATATGACAATTTTCGACAGAATAGAACCAAATATCTTCACTTGACGGGAGGGTTTGAACTACCATGGCTACGCAGTTTAGAGGTTAGGAGGTGAGCCTGGATCTGGGAGCTAAGGCAAGGGTCAGTGCTGGGGCCATATAAGGCCCTGGAAACCAGCTTTCACCTCATTTTAACTGGGGCTCGCCTTCAGCACAGTTCTCCTCCTCAGCTGCCCTTGCAGTACGTCCCTCCTCCTACCACAGTTCAACTTTGGGCACTAAGGGTATCCACTGGTGAAACCATTCAAATGGATGTTAAATACAATTTAAAGAGAAGATAGGAAAGATGAAAGTATCGACA
Source organism: Paralithodes platypus (assembly GCA_032716605.1). Taxonomy (NCBI): domain Eukaryota; kingdom Metazoa; phylum Arthropoda; class Malacostraca; order Decapoda; family Lithodidae; genus Paralithodes; species Paralithodes platypus. The sequence goes on along the minus strand of CM064573.1, from coordinate 28,575,811 downwards.
TTTTGAGAAATAAACTGTCTTACAGACTTGCTCCTCACTTACCGCAGCTACCTGTAGACTCACCTCGAGTAACCGAATGCCTCAAAATATTGGAGTTCAGCTCCAACCCAAGTGTGCAACGATATTCCCAGTCTTTCTCCTATTCAACAGCTGAGCTCTGGAACTCTCTCCCTGAATCCATGTTCCACTCATCCTATTACTTAACCTTAAATTGCTTCAAACTCTGTGTGTCCAGGCATTTTAGCTCAAACATTCATTGATTTTGGCCCTGTCACTCTTTCAACACTGGGTGAGGCACTCGTCACAGGCAGTTCTGTTTTTGTCTCCCTCATCCACATAGAAGAAAAAACCAAAGTCATTGCGGCGTGTAGAAAAATATTGTAGGTAACTAGTAAGAGGAGGTGAGTTGATGAGATTTTTTTTTGGACTCATTTCGAGAAGTGTAGTATCGGTGGAGCCTCACCACACATGTGAACAATACTCAATAAAGGAGCGCACTGTCCCCCGATACAGAGCAATAAGCTCTGAGCACACCTAACTTTTGGGAAGCTGATTTAGGAAGAGTGGTAATATGATCTTTCCAAAAAAGGTCGGATGAAAAAGATATATATACCTAGAATATTGAGAGAAGATGAATGGTTGATTTGGGACTTTTTGAAAAGTAATTGATAGTCTTGCGGAAGATTGCGATGTAGAGATAGAGGGAGAAATTTGGTCTTGGAGGCATTGGAAGTAACAAGATATTATTTACCCCAATCAGAAATAATTGATAGATCGGATGATAGGCTCTCTATGACCCTATTACGTGAGTTTTGGAGTGATTGCATACTGGGATGATGTGAGAAATTAGTTGAATAGTGTAAGGTAGAGTCATCAGCATATGAGTGGATAGGACTAGAGGCCTAATGAGGAGATCATTATTAAATATTAGAAAGATAATTGGAGACAGGACAGATTCCTGATGAACACCGGAGTTAATAGGTTGAGGAAGTGAGCTATGGCCGTCCACAATTGCAGCTATGGAGTGGTCTGAAAGGAAATTAGAGACAAAGGCACAGATAGAGGGATAGAAACAAAAGAAAGGTAGTTTGGAAATAAGAGATTTGTGCCAGACTCTATCGAAGACTTTCGATATGTCTAGCGCAAATTCATGGAGAGAGTTCCAGAGCTCACCTGTTGAATAGAAGAAGATTGGGAGTATATTTTCCCTTTTGAGTTGGAGAGTTGCACAGAGTATAGGTGGGATTGTGTTGCAAGATGGGTGCTACATACCCTACGTAGAGGAGGTGGTATACATTGAGAGAGCTCTGAGGAATACTGATTATTGTAGTAGCGATGGAATAGTGAGAGAGATGCAACATTGCGGCGAAAAAAGAGAGATTGCAGAGAGTCAGTGAGTGGACGAGAGTTAATGATACAAAAGGTTTTCCTTTTTACTTTTTCTAGAAGTGCTGTCTGGGAGGATCCTCCTCACATATGTAAACAATACTCAATACAGGGATGCACTGTGCCCCTGTACAGAGCAAGAAGCTGTGCAGGGGTAAAGAATCTCTTGAGGCAGTTGAGCACACTCAGCTTCTGGGAGGCCGCCGTAGCAAGAGTGGTAATATGGTCCTTTCAAGAGAGAGCACAAGAAAAGGAGACACTGAGAATACTGAGAGAAGATGAAGGGTTGATTTTTCTATTGTTGAAATATAAGGGATAGTCCTCTGGGAGTTCACGACGGGTAGATAGATGGAGAAATTGGGTTTTGGAAGCATTAAAGGCAACAAGGTTTTCTCTGCCCCAATTGGAAATGGTAGTTAAATCAGAAATTAAGTATTGTATGGCTTCATTACGTTTGATTTTTAAGGATTGCTGGCTGGGGCGTTCTGGAAAACTAATTGAATAGTGTAAGGTAGAGTCGTCTGCATATGAATGGATAGGACTGAAGGTACAGTTGAGGAGATCATTTATGAAAATTAGAAAGATAATTGGAGATAGGACAGAACCCTGAGGAACACCGGAGTTGATAGGATGAGGAAGTGAACGATGGCCATCCACAACTGCAGCTATGGAACCGCTGGAAAGGAAATAAAGACAAAGGCACAGATGGAGGGATAGAAACTGAAGGAGTGTAGTTTAGAAATTAGAGATTTGTGCCAGACTCTATCGAAAACTTTTGATATGTCTAGCGCAAGAGAACAAGTCTCACCGAAGTCCCAGACCAAGAGTTAGTTAGATAAGCCAGAAGGTCACCAGTAGAGTGGCCCTTACGGAAACCATATGGGTGATCTGAAAGTAGATTATGGGAAGATAAATGCTAAGATATTTTGAATTAAGAATAGTTTAAAAAACATTAGAGATGCAAGAAATGAGAGCAATTGGGTGATAGTTGGAGGGTCGAGAGCCTTCACCTTTTTTGGGGACATGTTGAATAAGGGCAAACTTCCAGCAAGAAGGAAAGATGTTAGAGAAAAGACAGAGACAAACTAGTTTGCCTAGGCAGGGAGTCAACATGGAAGAACAGTTTTTGAGTATAACAGGAGGAACACAATCCTGTCTGCATGCCTTCTTAGTATTAAGCCCAGAGAGGGCAGAATGTACATCCTTAGAAGAGATTATGATATTAGGCATAAATAAGTGAGCAGGGATAGAGAAGGAGGAATAACACTGGAATCATCCAAGGTGGAGTGTTTAGGGAAAGTTTGAGTGAAGAGTTCAGCTTTGTCAGAGGAATAAGTGATGGTAGTGCTGTCAGAGTGGAAAAGAGGAAGGAAAGACGAAGAAGTAAAATCGTTGGAGAAGTTCTTGGCTAGATGCCAGAAAGTATCTTAAAACACTCGATAAGTTGGCCTCGTAAGCTCCTTTTGTTTAGCGAGAACACATTTAATGTATTTAATCTTTCATAATATGTCTTTTTCTCAACGAGAGAATTAGCTTAGTTGTTCTATGCTGCACTGATTCGAGTTTTTCAATGTCGTTCTTGGGACCAGAACTGAATGCCATATTCAAAATTGGGTCTAACAATGCTTTTGAATAACGGCAAAATTATGTTCTTTTTATTAAAGGTAAAACTTATTTTGATAAATACCAAGGCTTTGTTGGATTTATTTGCCGCAGTGGCACATTGCTCTGAGGATTTTAGGATTTGTGATATTATAACCCCGAGATCTTTAACCTTAGAGTCAGTTATTATTGGTTGGCCTTTCAATTGATAATCATTCTTTTGTTTTGTGGACCAACGTGCAGAATTTGACAATTGACAACATTAAAGGGCATTTGCCGTTTAATCACCAATCCACTATTTTCCTTAAGGGGGGTGACCTGCTTTTTTGTTATTTCTGTCCTTTTCTCTGGCTTGTATCCATTCGGCCCCATTCAGCCAACTATCTTAAGACGTTTATCCCCATCTAGGTGTCGATTTCTTCCTGGCGAGCGATAGCGAGCCAGCATTATATGAAGAAATCAGGCTTCGCCGGAGAAATTTTTCTATCGAAAAATTTACAAATTTAGCCTGCTGTCAAACAAAAATATAAAATATGCTGGCTCGCTACCGCTCACCAGTAAAAAATTGACACCTGGATGGGGATAAACGTCTTGAAACAGTAGGCTGAATGGGGCCAAATGGATACAAGCCAGAGAAAGATTGAAAAGGACAGAACGAAAACAGGTCACTCCCCTTAAGTCGGACTGTAGGCTAGTTCTGTCTTCCTCACTCAAGACTATGTTCCCTATCTGTGTATCGTCAGAAAATTTGGAGATATAGTTATTCAGACCTACATCAATATCATGTATTTATTTATGGAGAGAGAGAGAGAGAGAGAGAGAGAGAGAGAGAGAGAGAGAGAGAGAGAGAGAGAGAGAGAGAGTTAGATAGAAAGAGAGAAATAAATAGAGAGAGACTAAATAGGTAGATGCAAATATTGAAAGTTAGAACCAGACTTAGATAAGTAAACAAATACTAGATTGACATACACCAATTAGCTATAGATAAATAGATAGCTATATGATGGGTAACAAACTACATTAAGAGGAAGGTTTTGAGTTCGTTCCTTTTTAGACCTCTATCAAGCCTAAAAGGAGTACCTTCAAGAGTCGTCTTCGAAATAAATGTGTACATGTTTCGGTAGAAAAATGTCTCGGCCAAAGGTCCATTCCTCCTAAATTACAGGCTTGCTATCGTCCACCAGGAAAATAATCGATAAATAAATGGCACGAAAGTTCTTAAAATTGAGATAAATGGGGCAAAATGTCTTATAATCGCAAAACTAATGGGGCGAACGTCTTAAAATTTCAATACATTCGTAATGAGGCTAAGCGTGAGGGAGAAGGGAGTTTAGAAAAAAATCCCTGAAGTGAAAATCTCCCCGTAAAGAATTGGCAGAGAAGTGGGTCAAATAACACCCAAGTTTTGGACAAACAAACAACTTCGATAGAAAATGGGGTACAGTGAAAAAAAGAGAGAGAGAGAGAGAGAAGTTGAGTTTGCCTTCTCAAACATCACAAACAGATGGGTAACTGTAATACCAGGAGGCAAACATGAACACATCACCAACAGCATGAGTAAAGAACATTCTCGGTACGTATATAAACATGATCAAGGCGATGAATAACAAAGCCGAGAAATGTGTGATAACCGGAATCATTCCTAGGCTCAGAGCAAATTATTACAGGAATGGCAGAACTCAGGAAATCAATAACTTGGTAAAATATATATATGAGAAAGAGAATGTTATCTTTGTAAATCTATCTATCTATCTATCTATTGCCGAACACCTTACTCCCCTTTACGAGGGTGGTCATACATAAAATGCCCCCAAGCAGACCTATCCCTTGTGAGGACAACCCGTGCCAGTTTACTGAAGGACTTACAGGATTGACCACTAAACTTAGGGTCCATCCGACCGCGAGGCCCTCCATGTATCTGGTTCGCACTATTTTTCGGCTATTGTTCGGCTAGTCCATCCACTAACCTGCTTCACCCAAAGGTATGCTGTACGGATTTGTGTAAGGTTTACTCCCCTAGACAGGTTGCCAACCAAGGCTAACGAATCCCATCCACCCGTAAATCTTTGTAAATAATTGGAGTAAATTTGTAGGGAATTCGGTTATGTACAAAATAGACGGAATCCATGTAACCGAAGCTGGGTGCTCTCATAAGCACAGTTGTATTTGAAGTACACGAGTGTATGCTTAAGCCGGAAAAAACAAATATATATATGACCACAAGTCCGGAGGATTATTGACTCCAACCCTTCCCACCTCCACAAAGCATCCAAAATAATCCCCCATCTCCGGTAATTACTATAATTAACCACTTACCTTGCCCACTGACCGTAAATAATCCCCCTTGAACTCTTTCCCAAACAATGAACCATCAATTATAATTAACCGATGAATTGGCCCATCCACCGATAATAAGCCGCCTGTAAACTCGCCAAGCCCACAGACCGTATCATTATATTTCTCCCATGACAACTAACACAAAAAACAAACCGGCACTCCACGGAAAAATGTACGTATGTATATATGTTCATACTCAGGCACATAGACTACCTCGGAAATATGTATGTATGTATGTATGTATGTATGTATGTATACTGTATATGTATATACTCAGGCACATACCTCATATGGGGTGGCGACTGGAGACAGAAACCGAACAGAATATTTGTTTAAAGTTCCAATTCATATGTTCCGGGACCACTTTCGCTTTCCATCGCCCCTTTCTCTGTCCCGTCTAGTAGGTGAATTTTGTAAAAAGGGTTGGGTGGGGGGTTACTAGTCCCACGCCCCCAGCAGGAAAAGTAGGACAGTAAAAGAGACATACAGGAACGGCTAAGGATGGGTATAGATTGCCGAACCTCACTCTGGATAGAACCAACCCTCACTCACGGAAAAATGAAATCATATATTTTTCCACCAAAATGAGGGCAATACAATCAAAATATTAGCATTCAATGCATGTTCAATCAGAAACAAGATAATCGAACTCAAATGTCTTCTATTAACCGAATTAGTTGACGTAATCAGTGTAACAGACACTCACCTTAACTTTAATAACAATTATATATTTTCCGAATATCATATCGCCTCGTACAAATGCTATCACAAAAACAGAGCTATCGGCAAATCCAGAGGTGGAGTTACTATGTAGGTCTCTTTCCACTTAAATCCTACCAAGGTTTCATTGCCCCAAAATAATACATAAATCGTATGCGTAAAATCAATCATGAAAAATGCCAACATTAATATCACTACTGCATACCGACCTCTGAGCCAAAATGAAGCCAATGACAAGCACTTATATGAATTATTGCAACTAACCCTTAACGCTAACGAATGCATAATTATCAGAGACTATAATCTTCCCCAAATTGACTGGCGCCTCATGACCGGAATTAATTCCAACTAGCTTAAAATTATAACATTTATACAGGACAATTTTCTGCATCAAAGTGTAAATCAACTGACACGCGAAACCAACATGCTGAATCTCGTTACCAGTAAATACGAAGCAAATAATTTATCAAGTGGGCATCGGTGAACATTTATCCACTTCCGATCACAAACTGACCAGAATCAACGTAAATTGCTGATATACCATTGAAGAAAGGGACTGAATTTACAGACTTTAAAAACGCAAATTTCAACGAATTTCGGAAAGCTCTCAAAGATATTCATACACAGCTTACCTATTGTTAAGCGAAAACAAGCTAATGAAACAAACGAACTGTAGGACAAATTTAAAGATACACTAATGACTGCACAACAAAAATATTTACTCACGAATATGAAAACGAATATTGCTAAAAACAAGCCTTCTTGGTTCAATAAGAATGTTAGTGAGGCGCTAAGAGAAAGGAATAAACTCCAACGGAACAGATAATAAAAATTCAGATAATTTATGCAAACTAAGTAGAAAATAGGAAACAAAATATATTAATTAGGACAGAGAAGAGTAATTATGAAAGTTACTTATCAAAGGAAAGTGTTAAAAATCCAAAGCAATTTTATGGTTACGTTAATAATAATAGGCAAATCAAAACCGGAATAGGACCGCTAATTAAAGATGAGCATATAGGAACATGAGACAAAAACACTGCATATATGATTAATGAATATTGTTGTTCCGTATTTACCAAGGAAGAACATAATACTGCCTCGGAGAAACTCATAACAGAACACGAAATAAAAAAAAATTCAATAAGCGAAAGTGAAGTGTTATGCAAGCTGAATAGTAGTTTAAATACTAATATAGTCACGGGACCAGATAAGATCCATCCAAGAATATTAAAACACGTGAAAGAAGAAAAAGCCGAGTCCTTAACTACAATTTTGTACTTGTCATTACAACAGAAAACCGTGCCAAGTGATTGGAAAAATGCAAATATTTGTCCAGTATAGAACAAAATGGTAATAAGGCCGAAGCAAGTAATTACAGACCAAAATTATGGTAACACTTATAAGAGACACAATAGTGGATTATCTAGAACCAAACAAGTTGATTAGATAATAGCCTATATGGCTTTAGGTCCAGTTAGTCTTGCCTGACGAATCTGATTGAATTTTATGACAGATTATTTACTTATAATGACTCGACTATATCACTTGATACTTGAGACTTCCAAAAGGCATTTGATAAATTACCACACAGAAAACTGTTGACCATATCAGAAATGATAGGCATCAAATGAAATATCCATGCATGCATAAAAAGCTGGTTAACTAACAGAAAGCAGAGAGTGGTAATAAAAGGAGTAGAATCTGACTGGGAGCCAATTTATAGTGGAGTGCCTCAGGGATCGGTCCTGGGGCCAGTATGTTTCTTGTGTATATACATTTTATTGATATAGGACTGAATAACACCATCTCGAAGTTCGCAGATGACACACAGATTGGAAACTCATTATTAACCGAAAGCAGAAGCAAACTACACTCAGAATAAAATCAAATAATTGAATGGTTAGATAAGTTGTAATACAGAAGCATATTGAACCCCCATCTTGAATATGGTGTACAATTTTGGTGTCCTTATCTAAACAAAGACATTGAGAGACTCAAGTCAGTACAGCGTAAAGCTACAAAGTTAATACCATGATTAATAAGTAAATCATGAAAGATTAAACAAAATTAAATTTGTTCTCACTTTGGAAAATACATTTGAGAGGTCAATTAATCGAGTGTTTCTAGATATAAAAGGGCTTTGATATAATTGATGCTGAGTCATTGTTCACAATCAAATTCGAGGAAATGGGATGCAATTACAAACCAGGAGGGTCAAACTCGATATAAAAAAGCATATTTTCACCTACAAAGTAGTCAACGAGTGGAACAAATTATTGGGGAAAATGGTGCACTGTATTACAATCAACTCGTTCAAAAGGAATCTAGACATTTATTTCAAGGAGGTTTTGTTAATATACATTAAACAAAGATAAACAAAACATTTAAGTATCAGTAGTAATAATTATTTTCCTAATTCTATCTTTACTATATATTTCCCGGTAGAAATTTGTTCATTCTACTGGGTAACTTTTTTCCCAGCTTTATTTCATGCCGACCCTTGGTCAGAGGGGGTGTTAGGTGGAGAGGTTATGGCTCGACAAGCTTCATTCGGTCCTACTAAACTTACAAAATCAGATTCAACCCAACCAAAATTATTCACAAGTGACATAGCTTCAGCAATTAAAAAGAGAAAGGTTGCATACAGAAAGGCCAAAAGAAGTCAATACCAAACAGATTAGAATCCTACAACAATATGTGTAAAATAGTGACATTTCTTATACAGGAAGCAAAGCGGAATGAAGAACTCAGGGTTGCAGCCCTGCAAAGAGAGTCCTAAAGAGTGATATAGCTATGTGAACAGCAGGAAGCCATTCAAAAGTAGCATTGAACTTCTAAAGGATCCAACAGGCCAACTACAATCCTCTGACACTGACATAGCTAAATCCCTAAACAGCTATTTTCCTTCAGTATTGCACAAGGGAAAATACCAGTGACATGCCAAGTCCAGGATTAGTGCATAAGGGTGAAGCTCTTAGCAGAATCAGATGTACCTCAGAGGATGTAGCGCAAAGAATAGATAAGTTAAATAGGTTAAAGTCATCCGGCCCAGATGGCTGTCTTCTTCAAGTTGTATGTGAAGTGAGAGATGAAATTGCACCTTTCTTAGCAGAAATCTTCAATAAATCACTAGAAAATTGAGAAGTCCTTGAAAACTGGACACTGGCCAATGTGACCCAAATCTTTAAGAATGGGGTTCACGAGTGTCCCATGAATTATCGGCCAATTAGCTTAACTTCTATCATAGTAAAACTCTTAGAAGGGACACTAATAGCCAAGATAGTTGACACCTAGAAATCCACAATTTAACTACAGATTCCCAACATGGATTCAGGCGACACCGATCATGTCTTACCAATTTGCTGACATTTGTCCATGAAATGGTGAGTGAGTATGACAAAAGTAGAGCCATAGACATCCTTTACTTAGATTTTCAAAAAGCTTTTGACAAAGTGCTTCAATGCAGGCTAATGTGAAAAATGAGTGCGCTAGGTATCAATACAGAGGTCACAAATTGGATAGAAAGTTGGCTAATAGGTAGACAACAACGAGTGGTAGTCAATGGTGTTTCTTCTGAGTGGACTTCAGTTTGTTCTGGAGTTCCACAGGGATCTGTCCTTGGCCCACTACTGTATATCATATAAGTCAATGACATAGATATTGGTCTGTTGAGCATGATCTCCAAGTTTGCAGATGACATTATAGTTTGGAATGAATGTGAAAGATCCTAAAGGGGTTGAACAACTCAGGATGGACCTCAACAGACTGGGTGAATGGTTGGAGACATAGCAGATGCCTCTAAACTTGGAGAAGTGCAAGGTGATGCATATCGGTCAAGCAAACCCCAATTCAGGCTATTCACTATTAGGAATGCCTCTGGAAGAGACCGACTTGGAAAAAGATTTGGGTGTTCTGATTAGCAGTGACCTAAAGTTTTCCAAGCAGTGCATTGAAGTAGAGAAGAAAGGTCAGAAATTATTGGGCTATATTAAGAGGCAATTTAAGTATAGACATAATTAAATAGTCCTCACACTTTACAACGCTCTAATACTCTTGGAGTATCCTGTTCAATTCTGGTCTCCAGCATTCATGAAAGATATAGAGCGACTGGAAAGAGTACAAATTAGGGCTACAAAGCTTATTCCATCGCTTAGAAGAATGAGCTTCGAGGACCGGTTGAGAGCTCTTGATCTCTTTCCGTTGGAGACACACAGACTACGAGGTCAGCTTGTTGAAGTTTTTAAAATACTTAATGGGTTTGACAATTTGGTTTACAGCAAAATGTTTAGCCTCAATATGAATACAAGACGCAACCATGGCTGGAAATTAGACTTAGGAAAAATATTAAATAAATAAATAATAATACTAAATACTCCACTCTCCCAGACTCCGTTCAAAATCCCCCCCCCCCCCCCCCCGACCCCTTCAAAATAAAACACCTCCCCAGACCCCCTTCAAAATAACCCAGCCCCCAGATCCCCTTCAATGTAAAACACCTCCCCAGACTCCCTTCTGAATAAAACACCTCCCAAGACCCCCTTCAAAATAAACATCCTTCCAGAGCCCGTTCAAATTGAAACACCTCCCCAGACTCCCTTCATAATAAACACTCTCTCTGAACCCCTTCAAACTAAAACACCTCCTCAGACCCCCTTCAAACTAAAATGCCCTACCTAGACCCCTTCAAATTAAAACACCTCCCCAGATCCCCTTTAAGCTGAAAACCCCCCAGACCCTCTTGAACCTAAAGCACCTCCCCAGACCCACTTCAAGCTAAAACACCCCCCAGAACCCCTTGAACCGGAAGCACCTCCCCAGACCCACTTCAAGCTAAAACACCCCCCAGAATCCCTTGAACCTAAAGCACCTCCCCGGACCCACTTCAAGCTAAAACACCCCCTGGAACCCCTGGAACCTAAAGCACCTCCCCAGACCCACTTCAAGGTAAAACACCCCCCAGAACCCCTTGAACCTAAAGCACCTCCCCGGACCCACTTCAAGCTAAAACACCCCCCAGAACCCTTTGAACCTAAAGCACCTCCCCAGAACCACTTCAAGCTAAAAACACCTCTCAGAACCCTTTCAAACAAAGACCCTACCCAGACCACTTCAAGCTAAAACACCTCCCAGACCCTCTTCAAACAAAGACCCCACCCAGACCACCTTCAAACTGAAACACCTCCCTAGCCCCCTTCAAATTCAAACACCCTTAGATCCCCTTCAAAATATAACACCTCCCCCAGCCCCTCTTTCAAACTAAAACACCCCCTTCCCCAGACCCCTATCAAAATAAAACACCCCCACAGACCCCCATCATACTAAAACACCCCCATATATCCCCTTCAAACTAACCCCCCCCACCCCCCACCCATGACCCCTTTTCAAACTAACCCCCCCCCCCCCTTCTGCTAGACCCATATAGATTTGTACATTTTTAATTAAAAAAAATCCCGGTCTAAATTCCGATATCTACTAAATTGCAGGCTCGCTATCCCTCACCCGGCTAAACTCAACACTTGGTTGGAGTGAAGCGTATATTCTAATCGCCAAACTGATGAGTTGAAACGTCTTATAATCTCCAAACTAATGGGGTGAAACAAGGGGGCTCCAGGGTTAAAGTGAAAACAAACAAATATGCTAACCTTTTGACTAATACAGGTCCTTACTAAGCTGAATACTTTTGTTTCTCTCTCTCTCTCTCTCTCTCTCTCTCTCTCTCTCTCTCTCTCTCTCTCTCTCTCTCTCTCTCTCTCTCTCTCTCTCTCTCTCTCTCTCTCTCTCTCTCTCTCAAATTATTCCCTACTAGCATCTCTTAACCCTGCCATGGACATTAGTTCCAGGGCAGTACTACCCTTTCTAATTGTCCCTTACCCACTTTAAACCACTGTTGAAGACTCTGAACAGCAGTGATTTAGAAGGCAATCAACCTCGAGGGGTCGTTAGACCTGTTGTTGCTTAACTTTCTTTGTACTCCTCTTTGCTGTCACTCCCTCTGTCTCTTTGTCTCTCACTCTCACTCTCTCTCTCTCTCTCTCTCGCTCTCTCTCTCTCTCTCTCTCTCTCTCTCTCTCTCTCTCTCTCTCTCTCTCTCTCGCATCCTCTCTCCTCATCTCACCTCCTCCTCCTCCTCCCTCTCTCTCATCTCTCTCTCTCTCTCTCTCTCTCTCTCTCTCTCTCTCTCTCTCTCTCTCTCTCTCTCTCTCTCTCTTTTGGAGCAGTCTTGTTAGACATTTTACAGGCTAAAGGAATTTGAGCTAACAAATCACCTATTTTAAAGCCTAACCAATTTCTCTATTATTTTGATATATTGCTCATCTACTGTAGGTGTGAGATATATTTTTAAGCCAATAATTTGCATTATGTTTAATCCACTGGACCCCAAGCGATTTAATAATAAATGACACCCCAGGACCAGGCAACATTCCATTTTTTTCTTCATGAAAACACATTGAACGGTTTAGTAATGAAGGAAAAACAACATAAAACCGCTCACCTAGGTCATTTGGGGGTCCTGGGGGGCGCGGGAGGGTCACCACCATAACAGGGTGCTGTGCGCCTCTTCATATCTCCCGTTCCTGCAGGCGACAGCCGGGTGAGGCAGCGTGGCTGATGTACGATGCCTCCAATTTTCAAGTGACACTTATTTACACCACTTGAGCATCATGTGTGCCTCCTTTGTTCATCAAATGGAAATATGTATCACAGAATGTCATTGTAAGTGAAGTTACAGTGTGATAAGTGTATAAAGTCAAGTGTTATAAGTGCCGACGAGTGATAAGCCTCGCGCGCGTCGTGGTTGTCATGGTGACCGTCAGCCATCTTGCTCCCGGACAATAAAACAATGCACAGACAAACGTATACACAGCCTGCCTACACCGCATGACTCTCACACTCTCTGTACCTCCACAATGCGTAAAATAACAAGAACTATCGCTGAAAGTAATTGTGAGTGTTGGTAGAGTGATATAAAGTGTATATAATCTAGTGTTTACAATACAAAGCCTGAAACATCCTGGTTGTCACTGGTGACGGCCGGCCATCATAACACACATACGAACAGACGCTATGCCACCACAACACAACTCTTGGCTAAGCTCCATGGCTAGTATACTTTGACTTTGCCTGTTCCACTGTTACTGCACAATATTTCGGTTTCGATTATCGTATTGTGAATGTCGCTGTCATTTATATTATGCGACCATTTATAGGCAGCTTGTAAGTGTTCAAGGGTGTGATAGTCCCTGAAACACAGGGCTACATCAGTCGAGGGAGGGGGAGGTTGAAAAACGAGTCTACGAGAACACACATACAGTATGTACACACGCTAATCCTGCCACCACCACACTGAGGCATTGTGTGGTTAGATTACTTCTCTTTCACTCTTCCAGTGTTACTGCATAATATATTGGTTAAGATTATTGTATTGCTATCTTCCAGTATTGCATGTGCCTCCTCAACATCTACACCCCTGCGTGGGTGGCTATGAGGCGGTCAGACATGGTGTAACACTCAAGAGTTGCTAGGGTAGGCGGTATACTGGCATCTCACTCCTACGCGTGCCCACATTCACGTGGCTTGACTTGGGGGTTGCCAACCATGGGTATTCTTCCGTGGTATCCTAAAATAGTTCCCATACAAATCTGGACTCTTTAGGTGCCATAGGACAGGAATAAATAAGGGCGAAATTGTGGACGCAGGTGCTGCGGCGCTGGGAATTTGCGTTACATACATTGCCCTGGGGTTTTGTGGGTTAAATAATTTCAATGAATAGCCTTGTGAAGAAAACATTAGATTAGTATCTTGTTTCACATTTACAGTAAGTAGACAAGAACTGACGTTGATAATGCGAAGTATGACATCGTGGTTCCTCTAGTGCTGCAGGTGCTTGCTCCACTGATCTAGTGGTGCGAAGAGGTTGACGTTGCTGTACCCGTAGTGACTGTAGATGGAGGTTTGTAGCTGGTGGATTTTAAACATAGTTGTCAAACTTTCTATATCTCTTCGGTGTTGAAGGGAGTCAAGATGTCTATGTGGGTGAGATGAATCACTCTCTATGATATTTTTGGCACTGTCCTGAACTTTTGTGAGAAGAGAGAGATGTTTTTTGGCTGCACCTCCCCAACTCACTGAATATTCCATTACTGATCTTATTTGTGATTTGTAGACCAATTTTCTCTTCCCTTTTTGTCTAGATACCATGAAACTCTTCTGAATGCTGTTATTTTCCTGGCTGCATTTCTTACCATATTTTCTAATTGCTTTTGGAAGGTTGTTTTTTTGTTTTCATATATTATTCCCAATATTTATATTTCATATTGTGAGGAGAGGTGTTTGTTGTTGAAATATATTTGCATTCGAATATCTGATTCTCTAATAATCATAGACTGTGTCTTATTTGGTGCAAACTTAACCTGCCAACTCTCACCCCATGTAGTAATACAAGTTACTCTGGTGTTTAACACCTTCAGTGCTTCTTCCTCTCTTGCAGGGTCATAGCTGGGTGACAGGGTTCCATCATCTGCGAGCGCCTTATCTTCGGGGAAAAGATGGAGGAGGTAATTTAAAAATAAATTCCACATTAATGGCCCAAGAACACTTCCTTATGGTACCCCAGCACGTATTTTATAGAGTGATGATGATTTACCACTTAGTATAGCCCTCGGATATCTGTAGCTTAGGTAGTCACAAAGAAGTACAAGGATGTCTCCTTGTACTCCAACTGCTTTCAGTTTGCTCAAGAGTCCTTCATGATAAACTTTATCAAATGCTTCTTCAATATCTAAAGCGAGGACGTATGTATGCAAACCATTGTCCAGGGCTGCAGACCATTTTGATGTGATGAGCAGGTGAAGATCGGCCGCAGAGTAACCCTTACGGAAGCCAAATTTACGATCACTTAGAAGGTGATTATTTGTTAAGTGATTACTGAGAGAAGGGCAACTGGGCGGTAGATATTTACTTCACTTTTAGGTCCTTTCTCGTGTACAGGTCCAATATTGCTTGCTTACCACTGTTTGGGCCATTTCCTTCCTTCCAGTATATTATTAAACATTAGCATGAGGGGGTAAGCTAGTTGTTAAGCACACTTCCGTAGTAGTCGTTGGCTGATTTCATCCGGGCCAACACTTTTTTTTCTTCATCTAGGCCTTGTAACATAGTATGAACCTCATATGTTCTGGTTACCACACTGCATATTTGTCTTGGTAAATGTAGGAAGTGATGGGGATAAGCGGTGAGGGTGAGGCACTGTCATTTTTTAAGCAAATGTCTGAGCGAAAACATTAGCTTTTTTTTCTGTGCTGAGTGCAATTTTGCCTTTATTTGTGTTAGGAGGAGGGATGGTTTCCTCTCTTGAGTTACCTTGTTTTTCTTTTACTAGTTTCCACCACATCTTGCTTCCTACATTTTATACTTTTAGCTTTTATTTTATGTTTTTCTTTATTGCCCACTTATGAACCTGTTCCATGTTTTTGCTTGCATTGCGATGACGAGCCATATTACGGATTGTTGATCTTTGTTTGTATCGTTGCCATGATTGGTACTTCATTTGGGATGCCGTCTTGCACTTTGGTCCAAACCAGGGTTGATCACTAATATTGGAGACATGTTGTACATGAGGAACATAATTATATTGTAATTCTAGTAGATATGATGTAAAATTTTCAACTTGGTTACTTACTCCCCCTTCCAAGAGTTTATTCCACCGTGTGAGGGATAAAGCCTGTCGAAGGTTGACCCAGTCGGCTTGTTCCCATTTCCAAAGGGTTTTCTCAGTGTTCTCTTTCTTTGGGTTCTTTAAGTACAGTTGTGTCAGTACAGCCTAGTGGTCAGAGGTGCCAACAAAGCCAAGTGGGGAGCATTTGATTAGATGCGATGGTATATCCATAATTCCTGGATCCAGGGATGATCCTGAAATATGGGTGGGGAACTGTACATGATTTTGCAGGTCAAATATTGCAAGACGTTGATCAAAGTTGTTTTGTATACCTCGTTGATTGAAGTCTCCCAATAATAATGCGTTCTTACATTTGTTGTTTTCTAAGAGTTGATCCAAGTTATTGATAAGAAAGTTTATTAACCCAGTTTCTTGAGACGGTGGTCTATAACATCCAAAGCAAAGTGTGCTATCCCCATTTGCAGTAATTATCTTTAATATAATTACTTCAAGGGGTTTAGGTATGGTATAATCTACAATTTGCATGGCAAACCTACCATTGAACATAAGGCCATTCCTCCACCCTGAGTGTTCCTGTCCCTCCATGTCCAAGTCGTATAACAAGGTATTCTACCATAGTTTTAAGGAACATTGTCATCCATAAAGGTCTCTTTTATGAAGATAATATCAGATTTGTGCTTCAAAATGAACTGATGAGTCAATTCTCCTACATTGGTGTGAAATCCTCTAACGTTTGATGAGATCAGCCGAATTTCTGTATTATTGTTGGACATCGGGTATTGTTTGTTGACTGGTGTTGTACTGTTGATTGTGGCATACAGATAGTATGTTGCCAAATGATGGTACCTGTTGTTGTTGGTTGATTTGGTATTGAGGAGGTATTATCTGGTGCTGACCAGTGATTTGGTGATGTGCATGGTAAGATCGAATGGCTTGGGTACTCTGGCGGACAGCTTGTATCAAATCCTGTTGGCGTTGATCAGCTATTCTCTCATGACACGTTAGGGACGTGTGATTCTTCCGATAGCAGTAGTCACAGGTCTGCAGGCGAGGACACTGATCCCGGGAGTGATCTTGACGGTGACACACACTACACCTCTCTGGCTCTACATACACACTCCTTCTGCTCCAACTGTTTGCGTTGTTTGCATTGTTACTATATGACCGCATTTGATATCCGTCATTATAGTAATCTTGCTCATTATCATCTAACCATCTTTGCTTATACTGAGGATCTTGTCTACCTTGATGGTATTGACATGAGTTTTGACGCTGACGAGTGTAATTATAGCGATCGAATGGATATCTAGGATTCTCCTGCATTCTTGGTGGTTGTCTCTCTCTCTCTCTCTCTTTCTTGCTCTCGCTCTCTCTCTCTCAAGTGTTCAAAATCATCAATAGCATCGACAATATGAACTGTAATCAATATTTCTCTATCGACCAATCAAATTACACGCGGGGGAACGGTTGCAAAATTATTGGTAATTCTTTGAACTTACACGAGTCTAAGAATGTCTTCCTCAATAGAGTTATCAACTTGTGGAATGGGTTTTCCTGATATGTCATAGACTACAACAGCATTGGTTCTATTAAACTTCGCCTAGACAAACACCTTGCATTAAATCCACGACTGACTGCATTTGTAAATTAATAAATTTATTTTTTTATGTTTTTTTCCCTCTATAACATTACTAACAACTGTCCCCTACTAACATCTCATAATCCTGCCACGGAAATTTATCCCAGGGCAGTCTTCCCTTTCTATTTTTCCCTTACCCACTCTAAACTACTGTTTGGACACTTGACCATTAGTGTTTTGGAGGGCAAGCAGCCTTGACGGGTTGCTGGATCTGTTGTGGCTTGATTTCCTTTGTACTCCTTTGTACTCTCTCTCTCACTCTCTATTTCTCTCTCTCGCTCTCGCTCTCGCTATCTCTGTCTCTCTCTCTCTTCCTAAAATACCTATATAGTTGAGGTGCAAGATTTTTTACGCCCCAATATCGATTGTACTGATGTTACAAGAGTGGCTTTTGGTTTATGAGTTACACAGAGTTACACAGATACTCAGATCACACAGACCTTCCGGTCCCTACTAGGTGGTAATACCTTAATTCTACTAGACAGGGACAGTTTATAGTAGAAGAATAGGACAGCAAAGTAGAAGGCTCTCTCCCCATCCTCCGGCTAAAAAGCTAGGCATGACTTTTTTCTAATTAATTATATTCCATTACCACGGGTTGCAGCATTGGTATTAATCGTGAACAGTGCAAATCCTTTAGGCATCTTAAAACACTCGATAAGTTGGCCTTGTAACCTCCTTTTCTTTAGCGAGAATCAATGTAATTTTTGTAATCTTTCATAATGTGGCTTGTTTCTCAGAGAGGGAATTAGCTTCGAGTTTTTCAATGTCTTTCTTGAGATACGAGGACCAGAACTGAACGACATACTCAAGATGGGGTCTAACAATACTTTTGAATAATGACAAAATAGTGTTTTTAACCCACAGGAGCACCGGCTGATTTATAAGAAATGTACACTGTGGGACCGGCCAAAAAACAATTTATATTTGTCCTTAAAACATCCTAAATAGCTGAGACATTAATAGAAAAAAAAAAAACACTCACCTCGGTCACTTAAGGGTCCTGGGGGGTGGGGGCTCCACCATCACAGGGTGCCGGCCGCCTCTTCAAACGTCCTGCGCCTGCAGACGACAGCCGGAAGAGGCAGCATGGCTGATGTACGATGCCTCCAGCTTTCGTGTGACACTTATTTACACCAACCAAGCATCATGTATGCCTTCATACTTCATCAATTAGCAATATGTATCACATAATGTCATTGTAAGTGAAGTTTCAGTGTGATAAGTGGATATAGTCAAGATTTATAGATGCCGACGAGTGGCAAGGCCCGCGCTTCCTGGTTACTATGGCGACGGGCGGCCATCTTTGTCTGGTGCGTCCTGGTTACCATGGCAACGGGCGGCAATATTTGCCCGGGACCACAACAGAATGCACGCATGTACAACGGCCAGCTAACTGATACTACTCTCCCTTTCACTTTCACTACCATTCTCTGCCTCTCTGTGTTTATTGGTTTGATACTTTATCGTATGTTTTATATTTAGAATATGAGCTTTACACATTTTTGTAGGCACTTTTGACTTAGAATATGGCTCTTTTACATTGTATTTGGTACTCATGTTTATCGTATGTTATCTCACTTTTATAGTCTTTTATCACAGTGTTCATTGTACATAGTGTGATTAGTTTATATATTTACAAGTATTGGTGTCCGTCCACTGTTTTACGTATATTTGAGTGGCACTATCATTTACATAATGTGTTTGGCACTTTGTACATAACATATATATATATTTATACTTTGTTTTTGTACACACAATCCATCACTTATATTAGCAGCTTTTATTGCAGTCTTTGCACACGCTGTTTTAGAAGTGCTCGAGGGTGTGATACTGCCTGAAGCAGACAGGGAAACACAGCGCCACATCACATTTTAGGCACATATACCTGGTATCTTGTCTTGAAGGGGTCCTCTGTGTCGTATTCCGCCACACATGACACCTCCTGCGGGGTCTTTGGTTGCCCTCTGTGGCCGGCACAAAGTCAGGGAAGTGGCATTCTGTCAGCCTGGCAATCCTTTCTGCTGCTGGTTGTCGATGGGTGGGGCGTTGCTGGGCGTGGGGGCCATCCATGTTCTCGCCCAACAACTCCCTTACCAACTCGATGCAAAAAGTTCTCCATTGTTTCTTGTTTGCCGGTGATTGTTGAGTGGAGGATGTGGCAGTTGTACAGAGTGATATCGATGAGGTGGAAGAATAACTTTTTATACCACCTCATCGTCTTCCTCGCACACTCACATGACGAGATGACAGCATCAGATTTATCCACTAGATGCATATTGCTGTTGTAGTCGCAGATGGCCAAAGGTTTCTTGATGAATTCTCCTGTTGCTCTGTCACGACGTCTGCTGTCTTGGAAGATGGAACGGTAGACAGTTGTGAGGACGTTCACATCCCAGTTATCCATCCAGGACAACATGAGGACATTGTTTGCCTGCAGTAGATTATTGAGCCCTTTTCCCGCCTGGTTGGTAGCTTGGGCATTAAGGTGCGATTCCTCCTGACGGTGCCACAGACTCCTGTAGTGCAGCTATGCAGGTACTTGGCAAGGGCGGGGCTGGTGTACCAATTGTCCAGGTACAATATGTGGCCCCTGTCTAGGTACTCCTGCATCATTGTGATCACAACAGCCTCTGAAATTCCGTACTTCCTCGACTCCACCAGTTCTGTCTTTTTGGCCATGCATAGAATGATGTCGTGGATGTAGCCGGTGCGACAGTCACACATCACAAATGTTTTCAGCTCATAACGATGACGGTAGGTGGGCATGGACTGCCGGATGCCGATATTTCCCCTCCACAGCAGAAAACTCTCGTCAATAATCAGCTTCTGATGGGATCTGAAGGCGGCAGCAAACTTCACCTTCAGGTACTCGAAGATAGCTCGTATTCTCTCCATTGGGTCCTTCATAGTTCTGGGTTGGTCCTGGTTTCGTGTGTGGCTTGCCAGGCTGTCAAGGAATTGGAGATTCTCCATTATGGCCGAGAACCTGTTCCTACTCATAATTTGTCCAAAGATGGGGGTTTGGATGAGGGGATCCCAGGACCAGTACTTCTTGATCGAATACTTCTTTGTCACCCCCATCAGGATGACGATGGCTAGGAACGAGTAAAATTCTTGAGCGTCAAGAGTATGCCATGCTAGTCGGGCATAGTTTTTTTACTACTCTTTCCCTGCCATGAAGAAGTAGTTATACCAGCTCGTCTGGTCAACAATCACAAACAAGAGGTTAGCTGTAATAAACTGCAGGAAAACTGCAAGTCTGGTAGTTTCTCGGCCTCAATTGGGGATCACAGGTCCAGCATCCCTCGCACCCACAAAGTTATATTGTGTGGGCACAATCCATCCATCCAATTCCACTCTGGTTCATTGGCAGCACCTTCGTCGCCGCTGTCATCAGAAGAGAGGTCATCACCACGGGCACCAGGGGCATGAGGGCGTGAGGAGGTCGTCCTGCCTCTTGACGTCGACCTTGATGTGGAACTAGAGCTTGATCCACTGCTCCGGCGTCGAACCAGGGACACCTTCGATGCCCTTCGGCCGTGGGTGGCACACCCACGGGAAAGTACACACCCAAGCCTACGTTGGCCGGTAGGGCGTCATGGTGGGGTCTGAGGTAACTGTGATGTGTCGTGGCTGTGGGAGGTCCCAGGTTGAGGTGACACAGAACGATTGATGGGGGAGTAAGGCAGTGGGTATTGGGTGATAGCGGTGGTGGAGAGTAGGTAGGAGAGGAATATGGTGGCGGTGGCATAGGGTGGCAAGGCTGAGGATGCGCTGAGTAATCCCACGATGATAAGGGGTGAACAGGCGACGTGTGGGAGATGATTCTAGGGCATCTGTTTCGTCTGAGGAATACAATGGTTGTGCTGCCAAGATAGCTGCACCCAAGTGCAACCCATAAAATGTGTTAGGGGTTGAAGCTTTTAGTGGGAGGTGGTGGTGATGGCAGGCGTGGGGGAAAACACACATATTGCGGGGGAGGAGAGGGTTCAATACTCTCCTCATCCTCAGCTGGTTTTTTCTCACCCCTGCGCTGACCTGCAGGAATGTTGACGAATGCCATGGGGTATAGGTCATCCTCGTTCTCTTCCTCACTTGTTTGGGAGTCCATGATGTCCTGGGGAGCAGTGAGGGAGTGAGACTTCCTCCCACCATGCGCCTGAGATGCGACACGGCGACGAGAGATGGGAACAATGGGGTGCTCTTCTCTCATCTCGTCTATCTCTATCAGTGATGGGTGATATTCCTCCCCTGAATCTTCATCACATGATTCAGTGTCAGTATCATCTTCAATACTCTCATCCAGTATTACAAGGGCTTGTGCAACACTAACACTCCTGCATGGGTGGCGAAGAGAACGGTCCGACATGGTGCAATACTCGCGAGGTAAGTGGGTAAACTAGCGTCGTCCCGCGCGTCCCCATATCCGCGCGGCTGGACTTGCGGGATTGCCAGCTACTGAAATCGTTCCACCACATCATAACGTAGTTCCCATATACATTTGAACCCTCTAGGTGCTATACGACAGAAGTAAATCAGGGCAGAATTGCTGACGCAGGTGCTGCGTCGCTGGGACTGTGCGTTCCATACATAGGCGATGCATCACGTGCGTCGCTGGGGTCCAGTGGGTAGGGTTTTTTTTTTTTTTTTTTTTTTTTATGAATCCCAAGGCTGCATATTGCTCTGAGGATTTTAGGATTTCTTATATTATAACCCCGAGATCTTTAACCTTTGAGTCAAAGGAATACAAAGGAAGGCAAGCAACAACAGACCTAATGGTCCTTACAAGGCTGCTTGAAAGAAGAAAAAAATCACAGCCATCAACTGGAGGATTTCAGCTCCAGAAAGACTGGGTTCAGAAAACAAAATGATAGCACTATAATAGCACTATATATACTGATACAGCCATGTTACTCGGGAACAAACGTAGTTAGTCGGGGATTTACGGCGCGCTATTTATCAACGCGATATTTAAATGTCTGGACTGTATGGCACTCTACAACATATTTAGGCAATTTATTCCGTAAGTTGACTACTCGGTCGAAAAAGAAGTGCTTCGCTTCATGTGAGTGAAATGCCTTTTCGACAATTTTGTAACCATTACTTCTTGTGTAATTTGAGTTATCAAATTATTAGTCTGCTCTTATGGGTTGGTCTTTTTTTATAATCATACTTTTTTTTTTTTGTACCAATGTGCAGAATTTGACATTTGCAACTTTTCTGATCAATCCACTATTTTGCTTAAGTCGGACTGTAGGCTACTTCTGCCTCAAAACTATGTTCCCTATCTTTGTATTGTCAGCAAATTTGGAGATAAAGTTATTCAGACCTACATCAATATAATTTATATATATGATAAATACAACCTGACCAGGGACCGATCCTTTGAAGCAAACCGCTGGTAACAAGCACCCAATTGGATTCTATATGCTACCATTAATAACAAATCTTTGCTTTCTGTTTGTAAGCCAGCTTTTAATCCATTGATATATATAATCCTTTATCTCGAGCATTTCTAACTTGACTAAATATTTTTTGTGAGGTACCTTGTCGAATGCCATAGTTTAGGTAGACTATGTCAAGCGAGAGAGAGAGAGAGAGAGAGAGAGAGAGAGAGAGAGAGAGAGAGAGAGAGAGTGAGTACCAAGTACAAAGAACGACTGCCGTGGTGTAATTGATTAAAGCGTCGGCTATCGTTCTGATGGTCGATGGTTCGATCCCCACTGAGAGACTAGAAATATATATATATATATATATATATATATATATATATATATATATATATATATATATATATATATATATATAATCTGGATGCCGGGACTTAATTTGTTTATCCAGGTGTGACAGGTAAGGCAGCCATATTTCCAGGTACACGGTAATTAGGTATTTACAGTATATGGTTCCTCATTAGGCTGCCTACGGGGGTCTACTGGGGAATATTTAGAGAGAGAGAGAGAGAGAGAGTGTGGGTGTACGAGAGTACAAAGGAAGTCAAGCTACAACAGATCTTGCGACCTTTCGAAGTTGCTTGCAATCTAAATCATTGCTGCTAAGAATGTTCAACAGTGGGTTAGAGGCATAGAGTGGGTAAGGGACTGGAGAGGGAAGTACTGCCCTAGGACTAATGTTCCTGGCAGGGTTGGGAGATGTTAGTAGGGGACAATTTTGGTTAGTAACATGACACAGATGTACGTGTTCTTTCACGTATCTGGGGAAAAGTGAGTAACGTCTTAGTTATTTATTTGTACAAGTAGTGATCCTCAAGTCATCGATCGTAAAGTACTTATTGCAGTTAATGTTGTCGATGCCTTTGATGATTTTGGAGACTTAAATTAGGTCACCTCTAAATATGGGCTATGTTAAACGATACAGATTTAATTATCTAAGACGATCCTCGTACGGTTTGATTTATAGATTAGGTATCATTTTGGTAACTCTACGTTGAACTCGAGAGAGAGAGAGAGAGAGAGAGAGAGAGAGAGAGAGAGAGAGAGAGAGAGAGAGAGAGAGAGAGAGAGAGAGAGAGGAAAATATATACTAGGTAGATAAGAACATAAACAAAATATAAATGTATACAGTATATATATATATATATATTATGTTCCTTCCAACAACCAACAATACTCCTAAAATCGATTAATGAAATTTACAAACACATGTGGCAGTCCGTGGACTCGAACCCAGGATGCTCACACCGAAAATCAACACCTTATACATCGCACCACGAAGACAGTTAAAGGTTGGTGGACACTGGTACATGAGGAAGCCAGGTAGGTATATTGCAGTAATGAGGAAGCCAGGTAGGTATATTGTCACTTAAATAATCCCCCTCCTGGGAGCTTGTGGAGAGAGAGAAAGAGTTACATAGATACACAGACTACACAGACCTTGCGGTCCCTACTAGGTAGTCCGTACTTAATGCTAAAATAGAGTTTGCCACAAAGTGGAAGGCAAGGATAGCAAAGCAGAAGGCACTCTCCCCACCTACCTCACCCTCCGACCGTTGGTCGGCATTAAATTCAGTTGGGGGAAAAAAGTCCCCCAGCAAAATGAGAACTACTTCTACTGGGATATTTATAGTAAATAACGAATTTGAGAAATATTATATACTACTGACGCTTAACCTATTATATACTACTGACGCTTAACCTATTATATACTACTGACGCTTAACCAATTATATACTACTGACGCTTAACCTATTATATACTACTGACGCTTAACCTATTATATACTACTGACGCTTAACCTATTATATACTACTGATGCTTAACCTATTATATACTACTGACGCTTAACCTATTATATACTACTGACGCTTAACCTATTATATACTACTGACGCTTAACCTATTATATACTACTGACGCTTAACCAATTATATACTACTGACGCTTAACCTATTATATACTACTGACGCTTAACCTATTATATACTACTGACGCTTAACCTATTATACTACTGACGCTTAACCTATTATATACTACTGACGCTTAACCTATTATATACTACTGACGCTTAACCTATTATATACTACTGACGCTTAACCTATTATATACTACTGACGCTTAACCTATTATATACTACTGACGCTTAACCTATTATATACTACTGACGCTTAACCTATTATATACTACTGACGCTTAACCTATTATATACTACTGACGCTTAACCTATTATATACTACTGACGCTTAACCTATTATATACTACTGACGCTTAACCTATTATATACTACTGACGCTTAACCTATTATATACTACTGACGCTTAACCTATTATATACTACTGACGCTTAACCTATTATATACTACTGACGCTTAACCTATTATATACTACTGACGCTTAACCTATTATATACTACTGACGCTTAACCTATTATATACTACTGACGCTTAACCTATATATACTACTGACGCTTAACCTATTATATACTACTGACGCTTAACCTATTATATACTACTGACGCTTAACCTATTATATACTACTGACGCTTAACCAATTATATACTACTGACGCTACTACTGACGCTTAACCTATTATATACTACTGACGCTTAACCTATTATATACTACTGACGCTTAACCAATTTTTTTTATTTTTGATGTGAGTTTGAGCGTGAGTGAGTGGGAGAGTGTGACCCCTTGTTTGGTCTCCTAAGTAACTAAGAGAGAGAGAGAGAGAGAGAGAGAGAGAGAGAGAGAGAGAGAGAGAGAGAGAGAGAGAGAGAGAGAGAGAGAGAGAGAGAGAGAGAGAGAGAGAATGGTCAAGGATATTACATGTTGTGCTTGGAATTATACTGTATATATGAAATATTAATACCACTCTTGCAGTTACTTGGTTGCTACCTTATGCTTATGATGTTTATGATTGCTACCTTTTACTGAGTTCAGAGCTGTGTCAACTGTTGAGTTGTGTCCTGTGTGCTATCACTGGGGGTTGGTTTGACCAGAAGTTAATGTGAGGTTTGAGGTGATTTGAACATTTAACTTACACTTACTGTAAACTTCTTAACACTATTTCAAGATTTACTTAAACTACTTACCATCTACATTCCAAGTTCCTGTAATTTCACACCTTCCTGCAATCCCTAGTAAAGTATAAGTTGGTTGGTTAACTACGTATTTATATTAATCCCATTACCTGTGCATTTATGGTAACTAGGGATAAGGTGGCAGCATATTACTACTAAAATAGAGTTGGAGATAAGGAAGTAAGGAAGGAAAAGGCATAAGTTAGGAATAGAAAAAGTAGGGTTGAATACCTAGGAAAGAAGGATGGGAAGGCAGTGAGGCAGGTTAGGCAAGAAGGTAGACAGGGGGAAAGACGGGGCAGGCAGAGACGAAAATAACGTAGGCAGGGTAAGTCGGAAGGAGATATTGGTAGTTAAGGTAGAAAGGGTAGGTAGGCAGAAAAGTAGGCAGGCCTCTGGTAATCTGGACATTTCCCGTTAGTGTGGCGACCACTTCCTGCACATACTGTTGCAAGATGCAGAGGCACCGTCCCTCACCATAGGTACGTCGTCCAGGCTCCTGTGGCAATAGTAATTGGCACGTCATTATTCTGGATTATCTGGAGATGAATCACTAGTATTACCCACGTGCATCGGCTATCTGGTGGATTATCAGGGTCACAGTCACAGATCGTGAATGTGTGACAGCCCCTTAACTCGTAAAAGGTGAAGGTATGGTATTTCAAAGTGCCTGCCGTGCGTGCGAAGGTATTGGATTCATTTCAGACGAAAACTATCAAATTTACCATATATAACATAATTACTTTCCATATTCGCCTATTTTACTTTTAATATGAACATATGAACATTGAAAAGCAATACAAATAGTGGTAACAGCAATTGGCTGGTAAAAAAGTAATATTTTAGCCCCGCGGTCGTAATCTGACCTGGACTGGCGAGAAAATACCTTCCTCCCTCTCTGGTGTCTCGTATGCAACTAAGAGATTAGGGGATGTCTCAGACTGGCTAGAGGGTCAAAGAAAGACTCCCCTATCCTCCCCCCTCTCTCCTAGGCATCCTAGCACGAAAATACTCTATAAATATCGAGAATAATAGGGAAATACCAGATAATTGAGGAGGGTGGAAGATGGGGAAAAAGAGGGGGGGGGGGGGCAGGAAGGGAAGGGGGGACACATGTGGAGAAGTGATAGGAGGCATGGAGGGGAATTATATCACCTAATCACATATTGCATTGATTTGAGTGCCATTGGGATTTTTTGAAAGGTTTTTGTTATGCCTTGTATATTAAAAGGGCCCTCGGTTTGGCCCACCAAACCTCTCATGAGGACCCTCATCTTTCCCGGGTTAAGGGGAGGTGTGTCGTTATTCTGGTCCCCTTTCTCCTTCGTGTTAAGAGCAATTTGTTTTGAGATTATAAGACGTTCGGCCAATTAGTTTGGCAATTTTAACACCGTTTGCCCCATTTCATTGTCAATTTTAAGACAATTCATGCTATTTAGGTGGTGATATATTCCTGGCGAGCGATAGCGAGCCTGAAGTTTTAAGAGGAACCGGCGTTTGGCCGTCAAATTTTTCTACCGAAAAATGTATAAATATATCTTGAAGGGTGTTTTAGGGGATGTTTTTCTAAGCTTGATGGAGGTCTCTCCAGGAAACTAATGCCCCTTTCCCACTTATGCGACTTCATACGATTTTCGTCGCCGAGGACGTAGTCTTGTCAATTCGCAACGAATGTGTGCAACGTCTACGATTTTGACCGTTACAAACAGATAACAAATTAAACTCGGCGAAGATGTCGCCGATGACTGCGACGCAATCGCCGACATTCTGCGACGTTATCGGCGAAGTGAGCGATGTTTCGCCAATGATCTCTGCGAGGAATGGACACATTTTCAAAAATATCTTGCGATATCATGCGATGGGAGATGAAAGGCTTACAAAGAGAATATGTGAGTCAGGTACAAGGGGAGATAGAAGGGCAGGAAGACCCCCATTGAGATGGAGAGACTGTGTAAGAAAGGCTTTGGATGATAGAGGAATGACTATAGATCAGGCAGGGGAAGTGGTGGTGGACAGGAGTGAATGGAGAATGCTTGTGAATAGTTGAGTGAACACGTGGTCATTTGGAGTAAGGGGTCGGGCGCAAGTTGGACTAGATAATAGTCCATCAGGTGCCTGGCCCGGGGAGACGATTAATATGAAGGGTGTGCCTGGAAGTGTGGTGGGAGGGCTTGTCGCTTTGGCTCCGCTGCATGTCTGCCTGCCGAGATCGGAACCTCTCCTGGTGGTCAGGGGCCGGGGGAGTGCTGGAGCGACCTTGGTAACCCTGGTCTCTGGGTCTTCTCCTGGGTGACCTGGATGTGTGAGAGTTTGTGTTTTTTATCTGTGTTTATTTTTTGTTTTATGTTGTTTTTGTGTTTTCCCTGTTCTTGCTCTGTCTTGAGTCGGCTACCCCCAAAATGGGGATTGGGCCTGAGCATATAGATAGATAGATAGATAGATCATGCGATGGTGAAAGAAAACTCGCCGAATGTTCTGCGACGTCTTCGGCGATTCAAGCGATGGTACGGCGATTACTTCGGCGAGGTTATCCAAATATTTTTCCTGGCACAAATTCCTGCGATGAACAAACGAATCCTCGGCGACCATCGCCGCAAGCCGGTTCCTCAAAAAGTACAGGCTCGCTATCGCTAGTCAGGAAAAACTTGATGCCAAAATGACACGAAAGTCTTAATATTGACAACGAAATGGGGTGAAATGTCTTAAAATCGCCAAACTAATGGGCCAAACTTCATAAAATATGAAAACTAATGGGGTTAACCATGAGGAAGAAAGGGGACCAGAAAAACGACCCATCTGCCCTTAATTCGGAGATTGGCAATGCTTCGCCGGAGACATTTTTCTATCAAATAATGTACAAATTTAGCTTGCTCTCAAAATAAACAATTTATATGTTGGCTCGCTCCGCTCACAAGGAAAATATTGAAACCAGGATGGGGGTAAACGTCTTATAACAGTAGGCTGAACGGGGCCGAACGGATACAAGGCAAAGAGAGAGGGAGAGAAAGAGAAACAAAAAAAAACGAGGAGAGAGAGGGAGAGAAAGAGAAAACAAAAACAGCGAGGTGGGCTCAATGTTTGCGTTACGGCTTAATTGAGCCCACCTCGCCTTTTTGTTTGTTTTCTCTTTCTCTCCCTCTCTCCTCGTTTTTTTTGTTTTCTCTCTTTCTCTCCCTCTCTCTTTGCCTTGTATCTGTTCGGCCCCGTTCAGCCTACTGTTTTAAGACGTTTACCCCCATCCAGGTTTCAATATTTTCCTGGTGAGCGGTAGCGAGCCAACATATATATATTTTTGTTTTGAGAGCAAGCTAAATTTGTACATTTTTCGATAGAAATATGTCTCCGGTGAAGCCGGATTTCTCCATATAATGCTGGTTCGCTATCGCTTGCCAGGAAGATATCGATACTTGGATGGGGATAAACATCTTAAAACAGTTGGCTGAATGGGGCTGAATGGATACAAACCAGAGAAAGAGAGAAAAGGAGAGAAAGAGAAAAGAAAACAGGTGAACCCCCCACGAGAGGTGCATAGAAAAAAGGGTTGACAGGTTCACTATACTGTAGACCTAATATTTTTTTATTACCCACCTCGCCGAAGGTGCTCTTTGGCCTCGGCGAGGTGTTTCTTGAGCATTCCGCGACGTCGTGAGGCCCTTTGCATGCCTCGTGCGGAGCATACCCCTGGCGGGTATACTCTCAGCGAGTACTCGTGCGCACGTCGACGACTAATCGACGAGAAAATCGCCGATGATTATTGTGCATCGGCGATGTTCTCGGAACATCTGAGAGCATCGGCGAGCCATCGTGCGACGTTTTGGAAAATTTCAACC
This sequence comes from Paralithodes platypus, assembly GCA_032716605.1. NCBI lineage: Eukaryota > Metazoa > Arthropoda > Malacostraca > Decapoda > Lithodidae > Paralithodes > Paralithodes platypus. Next base: position 28,546,082 of record CM064573.1, on the reverse strand, counting down.
GTTTTTTTCGTGCGACACCCTCGCTGACGTCGCCGATGATCTCAGACGGCCTCGACGATCCCTCTGCGATGATCGCCGATGCTTGCGAGTTCTACGATCCATCGTCAGTCCTTGTATAAAATTTTGAACAAACCGACCATTTGCGACGGCACGCGAGGGCCTTTGCGAGGCCTTGCGAGTCATACGATTATTATGCGAGGGTATACGATTTCTTTGCGACATGTCACGAATGTGCCAATTTATGGGTCGGCTATGAAAATCGTATGAAGTCGCATAAGTGGGAAAGGGGCATAAGAAACACAGTAAGACATTGATTAATAGACCAAAAAAACGGCCCATCTCCCCTTAAGGGGCCCAGTTAAGTGAAGGTTTGATTTTTCTGGCCCTCCTTCTCCTTCATGCTAAGACCCAATTGTTTTGCTGTTTTACATAAGAACATAAGAAAATGGGAGTCTGCAGAAAGCCGATTGGCCTAAGCAAGGCAGATCCCTCTCCCACACAACCCCAAATCAATTACAAAGCCCAATTATAGGCTCAACACTCTAATACCCTGAGGATCATCTTACCAAAACGGTTAGAGATTAACGCAGGATTATGGGGGTCTGCAGAGCGCTGATTGGCCCAAGCCGGCTGATCCCCCTTCACACCCAACCCTTCTCGTCCATATGCTTATCCAATTTTATCTTAAAGCTCCCTACAGTTTTAGATCCCAGTATAGCACTTGGTAGTCCATTCCACCCATCTACAACTCTGTTACCAAACCAATATTTGCCTATATCTTTTCTGAAACGAAATTTATCTAATTTGAAACCATTGGTACGAGTTCTTTCGCTATCACTGAGCTTTAGTCCATTTGTCATGTCCCCTTTGTTAATCCCACTAACCCACTTGAACACCTCTATCATATCCCCTCTAACTCTGCGTCTCTCTAACGAATGTAAACCTAATTTCTTCAACCTTTCTTCATACGGAAGATTTCTAATATTATGGATCATTTTTGTCATTCTACGCTGTACTCTCTCCAATGAATCTATGTCCATTCTGTAATAAGGACACCAAAATTGGACAGCATAATCCATATGGGGTCTCACTAATGACAAGTAAAGTTTTAAGATAACATCAGCAGTTCTGTTACTCACACTCCTAGAGATGAACCCGAGAATCCTGTTTGCCTTATTACGAACGCCTATACACTGTTTTCTAGGCTTCAAATCATTGCTAACAAACACACCTAGATCTTTCTCGCAGTCTGAATTTTCTAATTCTAAATTAGCTAGTTTATATTTAACATTTGTTTGCATCTTCCCTATCTTTAATACCTTGCATTTGTCAATGTTAAACTTCATCTGCCAATTTACTGACCATTCATGTAAGGTATCTAGATCCCTTTGGAGGCACTCTATATCGCTATCTGAATCAATTGATCTCCCCATTTTAGTATCGTCTGCGAATTTACTTATCCTACTAGTTATACCTAAATCTAGGTCATTTATGTATATAAGAAACAACAGGGGACCTAATACCGATCCCTGTGGGACACCACTTTTGACTGCTCCCCACTCTGACTTGGTACCATTTATGCTGACTCTCTGTTTCCTACCAATTAGCCATGACCTAATCCATCCCAACAACGCCCCACCTATTCCATGTGCCTCAACCTTTCTCATCAATCTCTCATGAGGGACTCTGTCGAAAGCTTTACTGAAATCTAAATATATAATATCGTATGCCTTGTCATTATCTACTGCTTCATATACCTCTGAGAAAAAACTAAGCAAATTAGTAAGGCAAGAACGTCCCTGAGTGAATCCATGCTGAGAAGAATTGATTAAGTTAAACGTTTCTAAGTGGTTTCTCATTTGTCTAGCAATAATTGACTCTAGTAGCTTTCCTATGATTGAAGTGAGACTAATGGGACGGTAATTGGATGCTATTGATTTATCACCTTTTTTGAAAATCGGAACTACATTTGCAAGTTTCCAAGCTTCTGGAACTATACCTGTTTCTAATGAATTGTTAAAAATAAATGTTAATGGGTAACTTAACTCATCTCTGCATTCTTTTAATACTCTGGCATATACCTCATCGGGGCCAGGCGATTTCTGAGGTTTCAGTCTGTCAATTTCCTTAAGCACATCATTTCTACTAATAGTAACCGTACTTAACCTATTTTCTATACTATCGCTATATACCTTACGGACTTCTGGAATCTGTGCCAAATTTTCATTAGTGAAAACGGATAGAAACTGACTATTTAATGTACTGCACATTTCTAAATCAGTTTCTGTCATTTCTCCCATCGAAGTTTTAAGGGGGCCTATTTTATCTCTAACTTTAGATTTATATAGCTGGTAAAAAGCCTTAGGGTTATTTTTTGAGTCATTGGCTATCCTGATTTCATAATTTCTTTTGTCTGTCCTTATACATTTTTTAACCTCTCTTGATAGATTCTGATAGTAAGCAAGTAGGTGAATTTCGCCTTTCTTAATTTTTCGATATATTCCTCTCTTTTTTCCTAGAAGGTCTAATAGTCTATTATTCATCCATTTGGGTTGGTTCTGTGTTGATCTAAATTTTCTTTTGGGGATATATTTATTTTGCGCATTGTGGAGTGAAGAAATAAAATTATTATATGTAGCTGTCAAATTATCCTGAGTTAAGACAGGTATCTGAGAGAGAGTATGTTCATTAGCGCACCTGGGTCCACTTAATAGTTTAACCATAGGATCGACTCTTAAGGCTCGTCTTAATCCACCATAATTGGCTTTTCTGAAATCTGGGATAAGTGTCGTATTCTCTTTAGCCTTTCCTGTCCATTGTATGTTAAAATAAATTGATTTATGATCACTATTTCCTAGTTGGTCTCCTATCTCTACATTATTTATCATTTGTTCATTATTACTGAGAACTAAATCGAGGATATTATTACCTCTAGTAGGCGAGTCTATGAATTGAAATAAAAAACTATCCTGTACCGCCTCAATAAACTCTTTTGAATCTGAGTCGCCGATTTGATGCTGCCAATCAATATTCGGAAAATTAAAATCCCCCATAATACACACATTGCTAAACCTTGATGCTATTTTCACTTCCTGCCATAAAGCTGTACCTTCGTTTCTACTCATATTTGGTGGTCTATAAATAACTCCAATAATTATGGTCTCACTACCTTCGCTAACCTCAACCCAAAACACTTTCGTTATCAGTATTTAGTCTAATACCTGATTTAATACAACTTTTTAAAGAACTCCTGACAAACACTGTTTTAAGACCTTTTGTGCCATTTAGGTGTTGATTGTTTCCTGGGGAGCGATAGGGAGCCTGTAATTTAGGAAGAATAATTTTTCTACCGAAATATTTACAAACGTTTCTTGAACGGGCTTCTCGGGGGTATTTTTTAAAGCATGATGAAGGTCTTGGGAGTAAACTAATGATAATAAATATATATACAGTATATATATATATATATATATATATATATATATATATATATATATATATATATATATATATATATATATATATATATATATATATCCTGTATATATATATTAAACAAAAGCAAAACAAAACAGACAAATATATACAAATCTCACCTTATGGGAAGGAAAGCTTATACCCAGTGGCAGGTAACTTGACAGACATCCTGACCCACTACCTTCTTGTAACTTAAAAAAAATGACAGCAATTGAGCTGGCATTTCTATCATTTAGGAAGCGTCAACCAGGAAATAGATATAGACATTTAAAGCTTGTTTGCTGTAGACCCTTCAAAATCGCTGTCACCAGGTATAGTGAACGAGGATATTGTAGCCTCCCTCTCCCATCAACAAGGAAACTGTACAATATATAAGATGTTTTGGTGTATGTCATTGGCCTGATGAAGCTATATGCGTCAATAAAGTGCTCCATCTCACATGGTGTTTATGTTCAAGGATATCTTAGTCAGTTCATCCACACTGTAAACATTAATATTAATTGTAACACAAATGGTACACATCAAAGTGTAGTAATCGTGTGACTATATAAACTGTTAAAACTTTATTTTTACATCCGCCAACGAATTTGAACGGAGCCTATTTTGTCACCTGCGTTTGTCTATCTGTCTCTAAACGAGATATCTTATTGTTATTAATCGATTTTAACAAAGTTTGATGGGCAGATACGATATGCACCAAGGAAAAGGTGATTCCATTTAGGAAGGGTTCGGTAGCGTGCAAACCTCCTCCAGCGTAGATGGAGGTATGCACCTTCCAGACCAGATGGCTTGAGTAAAATAGGAAAGAAGAGTAATTGGACCAGACCAGATGGCCGGAGAAAAGTAGGAAAGAAGAGCAATTGGACAGAGGAAGAACAAGCTGAGAAAAGAGAAGTAAAGTAGGAGACTTCCCTTCTTTTTCTTTCATATATTTCTCTACTGAACACTTCCTATGTATTTTTTTGGAGGCCATGGTGCACACATTTACAAAATAAGAGTTCCCCCCTAGAAGCTTTAGATATATAGTTCGTCTCATAGAACGTCTCACGTTCCATATGGCCGAACCATCTCAAGTTGTTCCTTTTCAACCTTCCAGCACATCTACTGTACATCCACACCACACCTCCTTCTTACTTCCTCATTTGTGTGTCTATCCCTCCATGTAACTCCACACGCACTTCTCAAGTAACTCATTTCCACCGCTCTCACTCTTGGTCTGAGTCTCTCCACGAACGTCCATGCTTCGCTTCCCGTAAGTTAGTGTCGGGATTACCACACTGTCATACAAGGACTTCTTCACTTCCATACTGACCACTCTATTTCTTGTTACTGCTTTCAACGTTCCTACAACCCTCTTCTCCTGTTGCACCCTCTCCCGCACTTCTTCATCCACAGTCCCATCTTTACTCAACACACTGTCCAGATACTTAAAAGAGCTGACGATCACCATAGCCTGACCGTTCAACTTCACCTCACACTCTGTGACTTCACCCCTTTCGAAGACCATAACCTTGCTTTTCCCCGCATTTACCTTCAAATTCCTTTTTTCGCACACTGTTCCAAACTCATTTACCAGACCCTTCAACTCCCATTCATTATCGCTCATCAGAACTGTGTCATCCGCAAACAGCAGTATAGGCAGCTTCCACTCATTTCCCTCTCTTTTCAGCGATACACCAACATCCACTGCTCTTCCTAGTATTTCTTTCATGACTCCATCCATATGTACAGTAAACAACCACGGAGACATCACACACCCCTGTTTCAACCCAACACTCAGGTCAAAGAACTCGCTCTGCTCATTCTCAACACGTACTGCCGCCTTTGCACCTTCATAAATGCTCTTCACTGCTTTCAGCAACTTGCCATCTACTCCGTATATTCTAAGTACTTTCTACATGCCTTCTCTATCCACTCTGTCATAGGCCTTCTCCAAGTCCATAAAGGCAACATACACGTTTTGTTGCTTCTCCAGATATTTCTCCACAACACAATTCAGGGTAAAAATCTGATCTACACATCCTCTGCCCTTCCTAAAACCTACCTGCTCGTCGCCTATCCATTTCTCCGTTCTCACTCTTACTCTCTCATTCACTACCCTACTGTGCACCTTCCCTACTACGCTTAAAAGACATATTCCTCGGTTGTTACCACACACTCCTCTTTCCCCTTTGCCCTTATATAGGGGGACTATTATGCTAGTCTTCCAGTCATCGGGTGAATTCCCCTTCTCCCATGATAGTTTGTACATTTTCCATACCCATTCGATCACTATCTCACCACCATACCTCAACATTTCCCCACACACTCCATCTGTTCCTGGTGCTTTCCCCAACTTCACTCTTTTCATGGCTTCCCACACTTCTGACCTCATGATCCCCACCTCCTCCTCCACTGCTTCTCCTCTTCTCCCTCCCATACCATATCCAACTATGTTTGCTGGCTCTTCATTCCTTACATTTAGCAACTCGTTGAAGTACTCCCTCCATCTTTCGACTCTCTGTTGCTTCTCGGCTAGCATTCTCCCATTCTTATCTTTCACACCCTTACTGTTTCCCTTGCTACCTTCCCTAACTTTCTTGACTTCTTTCCAGAACAGTTTCTTACACTCCGTCCATTTTACATTCAGATTTCTTCCAAATTCCTCATCTACTCTTCTCTTACTTTCCTTCACTACTCTCTTCACCACTCTCTTTCTCTCCATGTACCTCGCTCGTTTCTGCCTCTCCAAATCTTCTTTCCCTCTACTACCCAACCACTCTCTATACACTTTCTTCTTGTCTTCCACAGCTATTTTTACCTCTTCTGTCCACCATGCTGTACCTTTCACTCCCCTCCCTCTTCTCCTCATTCCACACACTTCTTCACATGCTTCACAGATCTCTTCCTTAAACACCTTGCTTATCTCCTCCACTTCCTCCATATCTTCCAGGTCGAACCCACCTAGTCGTCTTTCTACTGCTCTCCTGTACTCTTCCCTGATTTCCTCCTCCTGTAGCCTCTCCGCCCTCCTCACCATTCCACCTTCCTCTCGCCTCCCTCCAGCTCTCCTCACCCACTTCTTTTGTGTCCTAACCTTAGCTACTACTACATAATGATCAGACAGACCCCCTCCAATACCCCTATACACCCTAGCATCCATCACAGATTTCTTCATTCTTTCATCCACACATATATAATCAATCATTGACTTTCGTTCCACCACTGTCTTATCATTCATCGTCCACACCACTTTCCATGTGTACCTGTGTATCAGTCTGTGTCGGTTTATTTTACTTGCATTTTTTTGGTGTTTTTGTTATTGTTGTTTATTTGTTTTATTTCTGTCCTTTTTAATTTTTCTTTCTGTTTGCCTCATTTGTTTTCCTTTTTTCTAATTCTTTTTATATTGTTTATTTATATTGGTATTACTTAATATTTTTATTTGTTCTGTGTTTTCCTTTCCTTTTCTGTTGTCTTTCTTCTTATTCCTTTGTTTATGTTTTCTTAATTTGTTTTTCTTCCATTTTCCGTGTTTTTCTTTCTTCTTATGCCTCTTTTCTGGTCTCTTTATTAGTGTTCGTTTATGTGTCCATTTTCTTTCTTATTTATTTTTTCTGTTTTCTATATTTGTTTTCCTTCAGCTTTCCTTTTCTGTTATCTTTCCCCTTATCTTTCTGTTTGTTTTATTATGTTCATGTCCTTTTCCATTTTCTTTCTTCTTATACCTTTATTATATTTGTTTCTCTTATTTGTGTAATATGCCAGTGAATTTAGGTCTCCAGTTTTTTGTAAGGCTCACTGAAACAAGATGGTTGCGACGTGATCTCATATGTATCGTGATTGACAGGGACACTGTGCCTAACCTTTTGCACATTGTGTGAAAATCCAACTATTGCCTTTATTCTATCAAATCTGACACAGTATCAAGAAAAACAGGGATATAAACTAGTCTTTTCATAACAGTGATATATTTTTAGTATCAATAACCATAAATTAGTGGTGTCACAGACACGCAAAGAGAGAGAGTAGAAGATTACTACAACCGAGATTCTTGTAACCCACATTGTGTATAGAGACTCATTTTGACAATACAATTATACAGTATATTGTATTAATAAATTCGTAATATATTGTTGATGTCGGCCATTGTAAGTATGTGCAAAGATGGTTTAACGATAATTTACAACACATGAGAACAATCGTCTCCAATCACTAACTGCTAGCTAGAGAAGGAAGGTGGGGGAGTAGGGGATAGTTTGGGGGTGGAAGGTGGGGTAAACTTGGAGCCGTCTCCCCCCTTCCACCTACCCAGGGTAGAGTAGTGGAAGGAAGGACTCACCCCTGAGCAACTTTTAGTACGTGTGAGTGTACACCATCTTGCAAATGCAGGAAGTCCAGTGACACCTGCATGAATCAGTAACTTTGGAGTTTGCGGAGTTGTTTTTGCATGTAATAAATAGGTAAGACGAATTTCGGCCGCCATTTTATTTTTGTGATTTGTGATGATACCATGACTTTACAGCTTGGCATATGACAGATATGGATTCAGCACCAAAAACTCATATAGAAACAACACACAAAATACTTTTCCCCAAAAATGCCTACCGCTTTCTATCCTGGGGGATTTTCCCATTTTCTCTCCTGAGTATTTTTCTTATAGTCCTATTCATCTCCAGTTTGGAAGTTTACTTAACCCCTTCAGCACCATGACGCCTTTTTACCTTTGATTCTGGCTAAAATTAAATGATTGAATGCAGTTTAAGAAGGACCTATGTTACTAAGAGGGTTTACTGAGATCAGTTTTACCTATTTGAGTCATATGGGTAGATTTCAATTTAAATAAAATCGTCTAATTACATAATGGTGGTGAAGCGGTTAACCCTTTCTGTACAAGCGACGTCTGTCTTATCGTATTCTACCTACATTTAGACGATGTTATGCAGCTTAGGAAGGATCTGGAGTAGTTAAAAGAATTGATTGAGATAGTTCGGATCCATGTAATTGCTAGAGATCCTCCCTAAACTGAATCAAATCGATTAGTAGTACCCAGATAAAAACAAAAGGGATTTCGACGGTACCAAAGGGGTTAAGAGTACAGTAGAAAGAACTACAAAGGAAAACAAGCAACAACAGGTCATGCAACCCGTCGAGGTTACTTGCCCTCCAAAACACTGCTGTTTCAAGCGTTGCAACAGTATTTAGGAGAGAATGTGTGAAAGAGTTGAGAAGGAAGTGTTGCCCTGGTGCTTAGTTCATGGCAGGGGAAATTATATTAAGATCTATTAGGTTATTGAACAAACACTACTAAAAAAAATATTTATTCAATTACAAATGCAGTCAACCTTGGATTCAGGGCAAGGTGCTTGTCTAGGCGAACTTTGAAGGAATCAACGGTGTTGCAGTCTATGACATCTCGGAGAAGCCCATTCCACAAATTGACAACTCGATTGAAGAAGAAATTCTTGGATTCGTTGGAGTTGAATGATTTACCAATGATTTTGCAGCCATTTCCCCGCGTGTAGTTTGATCGGTCAATCGTAAAATATTTATTACAGTTCATGTTGTGATGCCTTTAACGATCTTGAAAACTTGAATAAGGTCACCTCTGATTCTGTGCTTGGTTAATGGATATAAATTTAGTTCTTTAAGACGTTCCCTCGTATGGTTTGTTCCGAAGACTGGGTATCATCTTGATAACTCTACTTTGAACTCGTTCCAATTTATCTATATCTTTTTGATAGTAAGGGCACCAGAACTGAACGCAGTATTCCAAAAGTGGGCGGACTAATGAATTGTAAAGGGTGAGGATAATGTCTTTTGATTTATGTTCAAATGATCTACGGTACCTATGAAACCTATAATTTTGTTTGCCTTCTTAACAACTTTTGCACAATGTTGACTTGGTTTTAAGTTACTGGATATTGTTACTCCTAAATCGGTTTCTCTGTCTACTCTCTTTAGCTTGGTGCCATTCATCGAGTAGTCTGCTTTTTCATTGCGGTATCCAATATGAAGTGCTTTACACTTATCTTCATTGAAACACATTTTCCAGATTTTAGCCTATTGTGAAAGTTTGTTTAGATTGTTTTGCATATCTTCAACATGTTAATTTGTCAGTACGGTATTTGCAATTTTTGTGTCATCTGCAAACTTTGAGATTGTACCGGTGAGACCCTCATTTATGTCGTTAATGTAAATTAGGAAAAGGATTGGCCCCAGCACTGATCCTTGAGGTACACCACTAGTTAAATTGGTCCACGTTGATGCTTCCCCATTTATAACTACTCTTTGTTTCCTTTCACTAAGCCAATTTTCTATCCACTGTAGAACACCGCCTTGTATTTCATGTGCTTTTAATTTCATCACTAACCGTCTGTGTTCCTCAGGGTGATGTCCTATCTCCAATTCTCTTTCTAATTTTCATAATTGATCTTCTCAACTGTACCAGTCCTATCCATTCATAGGCAGACAACTCTACCTTACACTATTCAATTAGTTTTCCAGAACGCCCCAGCAGGCAATCCCACAAAAACAAACGTAATGAAGCCATACAAAACTTATCTTCTTATCTAACTACCATTTCCAATTGGAGCAGAGACAACCTTGTTGCCTTTAGTCCAAGAAAGGAGATGCTATGGTATTTGAAACGTCCCGCCAGGCGAAGTTATTTTTGTTCATAATTATGAACATTCAAGAGCAATAAAAGAAGTGGGAATAGCATTTGGGTGGTGAAAAAGACGTATTATTGCCGCCCAGTCGTATCATGAGGCGAGAGCCCGGGCAGCGAATATTCTTACTCCCCGAGCTCTAGAGCGACACTGAGGGCTCTCAGTAGAAGTCTCTGTATTGCATGGATCTCTAGCTGCCTCGCCTGTGTTTGAGAGACTGCGTGAGGAATATTTGCGCGGAAAATTACCCGATAAAAGCAGGAATAAAAGGAAATATAGCTGATAATTGAGGAGGTGAGAAAAGGGGGGGAAGGGGGGAGGGACACATGTGTAGGAGTGGTAGAAAGTAATGGAGGGGAATTATCTCATCTAATCACAAATTGCTTTGTTTTGAGTGCCAGTAGAGTGTTTTGAAAGGGTTTTGTTATGCCTTGGCTCTTAAGAGGACCTTCGCCTTCACCCACCAAACCTCTTATGAGGACCCTCGTCTTTCCTGGGTTAATGCTTCCACAACCAATTTTCTTCATCTATCAACTCGTCGTGAACTCCCAGAGGACTATCCCTTATACTTCAAGAATACACAAATCAACCCTTCATCTTCTTTCAGTATTCTCGGTGTCTCTTTCTCTTCTGCTCTCTCTTGGAAGGACCATATTGCCAGTCTTGCTAAGGCGGCCTCCCAGAAGCAGTGTGTGCTCAACTGCCTCAAGTTTTTTTACCCATGCATACCATCTTGCTCTGTACAGGGGCACAATGCGTCCTTGTATTGTGGGGAGCATCCTCTCACACAGCACTTCTAGACAAAGTAGAAAGAAAAGCCTTTCGCATTATTAACTCCTGTCCACTCACTGACTCTTTGAAATCTCTCTCTCTCCCCTGCAGTGATGCATTTCTCTTGCTATTCTATCGGTACTACAATAATCAGTGTTCCTCAGAGCTTTCCCAGTGTATACCACGTCCTTTACGTAGGGTACGTAGTACCCGTCTTGCAACACAATCCCACCCCTACTCTGTGCAACTCTCCAACTCAAGAGTGAAGCGATACTCCCAATCTTTCTTTTATTCAACAGCTGAGCTCCGGAACTCTCTCCCTGAATCCACCTTTCCCTCATCCTATGACTTAAATTGATTCAAACTCTGTGTGTCCAGGCTTTTTGGCTCGAGCGTTCCTTGATTTTGGCCCTGTCACTCTTTCAATTCATGGGGAGGCACTCATCACAGGCAGTTTTACTTGTTATCTCCCTCATCCAACTAGAAAGAAACAAGGCTTAATTCAATGGACGTTGGGCTCAAAATGCACGAAATGCACACACAGTTTAAGCATTTTAAGTCATAGGATGTAGGAAAGATTGATTAAGGGAGAGAGTTCCAGAGTTCACTTGTTGTGTAGAAGAAAGACTGAGAGACTTAGTCAATTCTTGGGTTGGAGAGCTGGACAGAATAGGAGCGGGACTGTGTTGAAAGGCGGATACGTGCCATGTACACAAGGGAGGGGGTATACACTTAGAGTGCTCTGAAGACCACTGATTGTTGTAATATCAATAAAAGAGTGAAAGATATGCAACATTGGGGCGTGTAGAAAGAGACTGTAGGGAACTAGTAAGAGGAATTTAGTTGATGAGGCCAAATGCTTTTGACTGTATTCTTTAGAGAAGTGCGTTATGGGTGGAACCTCCCCACACATGCTAACAATACTCATTACAGGGGCGCAATGTACCCAGATACAGAGCAAGAAGCTGTGCGGGGGTGAGGAACCCGAGGGGAAGGTTGAGCACACCTACATTTTGGGAAGCTATTTTAGCAAAAGTGGTAATATGATCTTTCCAAAAAAGGTCGGAGGACAAAGTTACACCTATAATATTGAGAGAAGATGAAGGGTTGATTTGTGTACTGTTGAAGAACAATTGATAGTCTTGCGGAAGATTGTGATGGAGAGATAGAGGGAGAAATTGGGTTTTGGAGGCATTGAAATTAACAAGATTTTCTCTGCCCCAATCAGAAACAATTGGTAGATCAGAAGAAAGGCGTGCTATGGCCCTGTTACATGACATTTGGATGGATTGTATGCTGGGTTGATGTGAACAACTAGTTTAATAGTGTAAGGTTGAGTCATCAGCATATAAGTGGATAGGACTAGAGGTAAATTTGAGGAGATCATTAGTAAATATTTGAATGAGAACTGGAGACAGGACAGAACCCAGAGGAACATCATAGTTGATAGGTTGAGGAATTGGGCAATGGCCGTCCAAAACTGAAGCTATGGAGCAGTCTGAAAGGAAATTAGAGACAAAGTCACAGATAGAGGGATAGAAACCAATGGAAATAGTTTGGAAATTCAAGAAGTTTGCCAGACTCAATCAAAGGCTTTCGATATGTCTAGCGCATTAGAAAAAGTCATACAGAAGTACCGAAAAGAGGATGACCAAGAGTTAGTAAGATAAATATGATCACCAGTAGCGCGGCCCTTAAGGAGACCGTACTGGCGATCCTAAAGTAGATTATGGGTAGGAAGATAAATGCTTTACCCGATGAGCCCCAGCTGATCTACATATGTTTTACACCCAGAACCCAAGTTTTTGTTAGTTTAATTATTATTGTTATTATTCTTATTCTTATTATTATTATTTTTTTGTTTTATTAAATACATGTAATGGGTTAGTAATGAAGGAATACATACACAAAATATTCACCAAGGTCATTTTGGGGTTCTAGGGGAGGAGGGGTGGGTCACCACAAACACTGGGTGCCATGCGCCTATTCAAAACTCCTGGGCTGGCAGCTGGCGGCTGGTTGGGTGATTGGGGCTGATGTACGATACCTCCAGATTTTGAGAGACTCATTTACACCACCCGACAATCATGTGTCTCCACAGTGCATACAATAACAATAAGTATCACTGAATGTCATTGTACGTGTAGGTACAGTGTTATAAATGCGTAAAGTTCAGTGTTATAAGTGCCGGTGAGTGGCAAGCCTCGCTGCATTCTGGTTTCCATGGTGAAGGGCAGCCATCTTGCCCCCGGATAATAACAAAATGCACAGACGAACGTACGCTCATTCTGCCTCCACCGTATGACTCGCACACTCTCTGTAGCTACATGTGTGCCTCCATAATGTGTAAAATAACAAGAACTATCACTGAAAGTCATTGTAAGTGTTATAAAGTGCGTATAGTCCAGTGTTTAGAGTACCAAGCATCGAGGGTCCTGGTTGTCATGGCGACGGGTGGCCATCATACCCAACCATGAAAATACACACTGACGAACGCACGCAAAGCCTGCCACCACGGCTCTCACCTAAGCTCTGTGACTAGCCTACTTACTCTTCCACTGTTATCGTATATTATTTCTGTTACGATTATCGTATTGCGAGTGTCACTGTCACTTATATCATGCGATAATTTATAGGCAGCTTGTAAGTGTTCAAGGGTGTGATAGTCCGTGAAACACTGTGGCAAACACAGCCACATCACAGTCTGGGGAGGGGGTGGTTGAGAAACGAGTCTTAGAGATACCACTAAGACTCTCAGATAAGCTTCATGGCTAGCCTACTTTCGCTTTCACTCTTCCACTGTTACCGCATATTAACCCTCTGGCTGCGGTTATATTTGAGCTAATTAGGGCATATTCAGGCACTTCTGAATGATTAATCAAGTATCTCCATTAAATGAACTGTATTCTGCCGAAAACTAGGCGAAAATAGCTTCACAATTACACCAGAACGAGCTTCGTAGGTGGCGGGGTTCACCCGCAGCGTTGCCATAGACATTCGGGAAAACTCGCTAATTATTATCTCTCGCTCGCTCAGCAACACTGTCGAGACAGCCGCGCGAGACTACAGTCTACCTCGGTGAGCGGCTGGCTGCTCTGAGGGTCTGACGGAGGTCCCTCACGCTCCCGCCTACTGACACTCAATTTCTATGGCTTCTATAGGCTTTTAAAGCCTGGAAATTGCTGGAAATTGCCTATGCGTTCCAGAACATCTCCTGCAGGGAAAAGGTTAATTTGGTTACGATTATTAGTATTGCGAGTGTCACTGTCACTAATAATATGCGATAAATTATAAGCAGCTTGTAGTGTTCAAGGGTGTGATAGTCCCTGAAATACTGTGGCAAACACGGCCACTTCACAATCTGGGGTTGGGGAGATTGAGAAACGTGTCTTGGAGACACTGGCTGCGGCGTTATGACACAATGTGTACTCAATTCGAGCAATTTTTTTGGAACAATGAGATTTTCTCTAACTTCTTCAGTGTTGGCTGGTAATATATTATCAGACTCTTCATCAAATGATTCTGTAGCACTATCCTGGTAATAAATACATCGATATCGCCTCCTCAACAATTACTACACGGTGAGGTGTGACGTGAGAGCTATGGCAGTCGGACATAGTGTGTCACTCGCGAGTTATCATGTACTGGCGCGCCCCGCCTCACGCCCCCTCACAGCCCAGCTGTATTTGGGGAGTTGCCAACTACTGCTATTGTTGCGTGGTATCCAAAAGTACGAATATCAACCCTCTACAAGCCCTATAACAGGGGTAAATTAGGGCGAGAAGAGCTGTCGGTACAGTCACGACACTGGGGCTGAGCATTTCATACATAGGCATCGGCAATATCTCAAGGCTGGGGCTGGAGGGGTTACGAAATTTTGAGTTAAGAATAGTTTCAAAGACTTGAGAGATGCAAGAAATAAGAGCAATTAGATGATAGTTGGAAGGTTGAGAGCAGTCACCCTTCTTTGGGACAGGTTGTATAAGAGCAAACGTCCAGCAAGAGGGGTTGACGTGAGAGAAAAGACAGCGACGAAAGAATTGCCAAGGCAGAGATTCAGCACGGAAGAACAGTACAGCAGGTGGAACACAATTCGGTCTGTTTGCCTTTTTAATATTAAGCTCAGAGAGGGCATAAGTAAGTGAGTGGGGTTGGAGAGGGAGGAGTAGCGCCGGAATCATCCAAGGTGGAGTTTTAGCGAAAGTATGAGCAAAGAGTTCAGCTTTGTCAGAGGAAGAGGTGACGGTGGTACCGGCAGAATGGAAACGAGGAGGGAAAGACGAGGAAGTGAAATTGTTGAAGAGGTTGTGGCTAGATGCCAACAAACTTGGGAAGACCTAGATTTGGAAAGTTCAGAGCATTTGATATTGATGAAAGAGTTTTTGGCGAAGCGTAGGACAGATTTGGCTTGATTCCGGTCACAAACATATAAAGTATGGGATTCTCGATTTTGAAGGTGTTGGTACCATTTGAATGCTTCCTCCTTATTGCGGACAGCAGTAGAACAAGCATGAGTAAACTAAGATTTTTGTGAGTTAGCTTGAGAGAAAGAGAATGGTATGTATGTTTCCATGCCCGAAAGGATTATCCAAGTAATGCTAGGTACTCTCGGAGGGTTCCCGGCCACGGAATCAGAAATTATTCCATGGGAAATCAAAGAAATACTGCCGCAGAGCCTCCCAGTTGGCAGCGCCGCCGACTGGGGGTGTCAGAATACTATACTGGAGAGACAGGACAGGTGACAGAGATAAGGTTATGATTGGAGGAGCTCAATGGAGGGAGAAGATTTGCAGCGTAAGCAGAAGGATTAGATGTTATAAATAAGTCAGGGATGTTGGGCCTATCTCCAGGTGAGGTGCTAAACTAACTGCTCTCGGTAATTTAGGATATAAAGAAGTAGGCTTGTTCACCAGGTTGGTCAGTGAAACGAGAGGAGAGCCATTGGCGGTGGTGAACATTGAAATCTCCTAAGATGGAGATTCCAGAGAAGGGAGAGACAGATAGAATGTGTTCCACTTTAGAAGTAAGTTAGTAATAGAATTTTGGAGAGTCAATAGAATTAAGAGAGAGATATATAGACATATATTTAGTGAGAGAGTGACAAGATAGATTAAGCCAGAGAGTTGAGAATTCAGGAGAGTCAAAGTTTGTAACACAAGAGCAAGTAAGATTGTTGTGTATGTAGGTTATGTAAAGATGAGGGTTTAAGAAATTTTGAGGTAAGAATTGTTTCAAAAACTTTAGAGATGCAAGAAACGAGAGCAATTGGACGATAGTTGGAGGGTTGAGAACGGTCACCCTTCTTTGGGACAGGTTGAATGAGAGTGAACTTCCAAGAAGAAGGGAGGACGTTAGAGAAGTGACAGAGACAGAATAGTTTGCCTAGGCAGGGAGTCAGCACGGAAGCACAGTTTATGAGTACAACAGGAGGAACACCGTCCGGTCCGTACACCTTCTTAGTATTAACCCCAGAGAGGATGGAAAGTATATACTTGAGAGAGATTATGATGTTAGGCATAAGTAGGAGAGAGGGGGGTGGAGAAGGAGGAATAGCACCGGAATCATCCAAAGTGGAGTTTTTAGCGACGGTGTTAGCGAAGAGTTCAGCTTTATCAGAGGAAGAAGTGACGTCACGTCACGGTAGTGCCGTCAGAGTGAAAAAAGAGGAGAGAAAGACGAAGAAAAAAAATTGTTGGAGAGGCTTTCGGCTAGATGCCAGAAGGCTTGGGAAGAGCTAGAATTAGATTATTCAGTGCAATTATTATTGATGAAAGAATGTTTGGCGAATCGAAGAACAGATTTGGCTTGATTCCGGGCAGAAACATAGGATGTATGAGATTCTTGAGTTTGAAGGCAACGGTACCATTTTAATGTTTCATCCTCATTGCGGACAGCAGTAGAACAAGCGTGAGTGAACCAAGATATTTTTGCATTAGACTGAAAAAAGAAAATTAAATGTATGCTTCCATGCCTCAGAGAATAACCTCAGTAATGCGTTCGGCACTCTCCAAGGGAAGCAACAGTATTTCATGGGAAACAAAAAAAGTACTGCCAAAGAGCCTCCTAGTCTGCAGCGCCAAACACAAGTGCCGCCGGCTGGGAGGATCGAGTAGCTGTACCAGAGAGATTGGACAGGTGACAGAGATAAATTTATGGTGGGAGGAGCCTTAAGGAGAGAACAGATTTACAGTATAAGCAGAAGGGTTAGAAGTTAGAACTAAGTCAAGAATGTTGGGCGAAGATCCGAAGCAATCTGGGATACGGGTGAGTTGCTGGACTAGGAAATTTAGGATAGAAAATATGTAGGTTAGTTCACCAAGTTGGTCAGTGGAAAGAGAGGAAAGCCATTGGCGGTGGTGAACATTCAAATCTCCTAGGATGGAAAT
Source organism: Paralithodes platypus (assembly GCA_032716605.1). NCBI lineage: Eukaryota > Metazoa > Arthropoda > Malacostraca > Decapoda > Lithodidae > Paralithodes > Paralithodes platypus. The sequence continues at coordinate 28,528,798 of CM064573.1, read as the reverse complement.
TTCTGCGAAAGGACAGATGGATAGAATGTGTTCCACTTCAGAAGTCAAAGAATTTTTGATAGGCAGTAGAATTAGGGGAGAGATAAACAGCGCAGAAATATTTAGTTTGAGAGTGACAAGAAAGCTCTAGCCAGAGAGTTGAGAATTCAGAAGAGTTAAAGCTGGGAACACGAGAGAATGCAAGATTGTTGCGCACGCATACGCAACATCCACCTTTGACTTGAAACTGAGAATAGAGATAGTAGGATGATACAAAGAAGGGTTTACTGTCAGTCGTCCCAAACACCTGAGAGTACTGACGAATTTATGAATATAATTAAATAACATCATCTATCTAACGTTAAATACTATATTTTATTGAAAGCAAGTTCTATCCAAAGATCAATCCAGATAGTTATAATTGCATAGAGAAAAGCATAGGGGGTCTAGGAATTCTTACGAGTGGGTTGGAGACAATGGTATCTGAGTGTAAGTTGGAATCAAAATGTCTGGAAACATGGAGCTTGACACAAATGAAGCCGTAGGATGAAGGAAAGATCGATTGAGAGAGAGAGTTCCAGAATTTAATTGTTGAGTGGAAGACAGACTGGGAAAATCTATTCACTCCTGCGGTAAAGGAGTGAATAAATTATCTAAATGCGTCACGATCATCAGAAGGTAAATTTTACGGATATTACTTACAGTATACACTTTTACATACATTAAAAATTCACACCTTAAGAGGGCGCCAGAGAGAGTTCAAACTGTTGTCTCTACAAATAAATGAATTGGTTTGTTGAGTGAATATAATGTTTTAATTTAAACCCTTCAGCACAAGGACACCTGTATACCTTTTATTTTACGAGTTTATCGTAACACAAAAAGGTCTTATGTTATTCAGAGGGCTTATGCAGATCGTATTTACCCCCATCGAGTCCTAAAAATAGATTATATGCTGAGAAAAATCGTCTAATGGCAACCAGAATAATACGAACATTACGTCATGGTACTGAAGGGGGGGAAATTGCCAGAAAAAATTGTTCGACTTGAGGGGCGATTATGGTATATTTGCATATTTATTTAATCATGTATTTACTATTTTGTCTAGTTTCCTTCCCTGCGCCTTCATCAAGCTTTAACAAATGCCCCTAACACCCCTCCTCGAAGTAAATATTTGCATATTTTGCTGAAAAATACCGGATCCTCCTTAATTGCTGTCTCACTGTCGCTCGCCAGGGAAACAATTGACACCTAAATCGACAGGAAAACAATTGACACCTAAATCGACAGGAAAACAATTGACACCTAAATCGCACGAAAGGTCTTAATGTTGACAAAAAAAGGGGTCAACGGTCTCATAATCGCCAAACTAATGGGGGGGAACGTCATAAAATCTCTAAACTAATGAGTGAGAAAGCGGTCCAGGAACCCCCCCCCCCCCCCTTAATATTATTCTGCTTGGTATATTTATTCTGACCAGCCATGAATATTCCTACCCAATTGGGGTCAGTTATTCAGAATATTGATGGACGTTTGGGGGAATATTACTTGGGATTTGTGCTGAGGCTGTCCTCAATATTTTAAAATCATATATATATATACAGTATATATCACAAATATATATGGAAGGAATCTGAGTGTAAAATGGAGGGAGAGTAAGAAACTGTTCTGGAAAGAAGTCAAGAAAGTTAGGGAAGGTAGCAAGGGAAACAGTAAGGGTGTGAAAGATAAGAATGGGAGAATGCTAGCCGAGAAGCAAGAGAGAGTCGAAAGATGGAGGGAGTACTTCAGTGAGTTGCTAAATGAAAGGAATGAAGAGCCAGCAAACATAGCTGGATATGGTATGGGAGGGAGAAGAGAAGTAGTGGAGGAGGAGGTGGGGATCAGGAGGTCAGAAGTGTGGGAAGCCATGAAAAGAGTGAAGTTGGGGAAAGCACCAGGAACAGATGGAGTGTGTGGGGAAATGTTGAGGTATGGTGGTGAGATAGTGATAGAATGGGTATGGAAAATGTGCAAACTAGCATGGGAGAAGGGGAGTGCACCCGATGACTGGAAGACTGGCATAATAGTCCCCCTATATAAGGGCAAAGGGGAAAGAGGAGTGTGTGGTAACCACCGAGGAATATGTCTTCTAAGCGTAGTAGGGAAGGTATACAGTAGGGTAGTGATTGAGAGAGTGAGAGTGAGAACGGAGAAATGGATAGGCGACGAGCAGGGAGGTTTTAGGAAGGGAAGAGGATGTGTAGATCAGATTTTTACCCTGAATTGTGTTGTGGAGAAGTATCTGGAGAAGAAACAAAAGGTGTATGTTGCCTTTATGGACTTGGAGAAGGCCTATGACAGAGTGGATAGAGAAGGTTTGTGGAAAGTACTTAGAATATACGGAGTAGAGGGCAAGTTGCTGAAAGCAGTGAAGAGCATGTATGAGGGTGCAAAGGCGGCAGTACGTGTGGAGAGTGAGCAGAGGGAGTTCTTTGACCTGAATGTTGGTTTGAAACAGGGGTGTGTGATGTCCCCGTGGTTGTTTACTGTATATATGGATGGAGTCATGAAAGAAATACTATCAAGAGCAGTGAATGTTGGTGTATCGCTGAAAAGGGAGGGAATTGAGTAGAAGCTACCTATACTGCTGTTTGCGGATGATACAGTTCTGATGAGTGATAATGAATGGGAGTTGCAGGGTCTGGTAAATGAGTTTGGAACAGTGTGCGAAAAACGGAATTTGAAGGTAAATACGGGGAAGAGCAAGGTTATGGTCTTCGAAAGGGGTGAAGTCACAGAGTGTGAGGTGAAGCTGAACGGTCAGGCTATGGAGATCGTCAACTCTTTTAAGTATCTGGGCAGTGTGTTGAGTAAAGATGGGACTATGGATGAAGAGGTGCGGGAGAGGGTACAACAGGGGAAGAGGGTTGTAGGAACGCTAAAAGCAGTAACAAGAGATAGGGTGGTCAGTATGGAAATGAAGAAGTCCTTGCATGACAGTGTGGTAATCCCGACACTGACTTACGGAAGCGAAGCATGGACGTTGGTTGAGAGACTCAGACCAAGAGTGAGAGCAGTGGAAATGAATTACTTAAGGAGTGCGTGCGGAGTTACATGGAGGGATAGACAGACTAATGAGGAAGTAAGAAGGAGGTGTGGTGTGGAGGTAGATGTGCTGGAAAGTGTGAAAAGGAACAACTTGAGATGGTTCGGCCATATGGAACGTATGGAAAGCGAGAGAATGACTAAGAGGGTGTACGAGAGCGAGGTGGAGGGACAGAGGGGGAGAGGTAGACCGAATATGAGGTGGAAGGATGGAGTGAGGAACTACATGAACGAAGGCGGTGCTGGTTGGGGGGAGGGGCGTCGACTGACTGGGGACAGAGGTGCATGGGGGCGGTTCGTTCGTGGCCACCCCTTCGGGGATCACGGCGTCAGGCAATAGATAGATAGATAGATATATCACAAATTGTGAAAGTGAAAACAAAAAAAAATCAAACACAAATTTCTGAAATTCGTTCTATTTTCCTAACATCTATATACTAATTAGCTTCCTAAATTGAATGCTTCAAATGGTTCAATAATTGAGCCAGAGACTATCAATCTATTACGAGGCATTAACACCTCAAATAGATTCAACACTAGACATTGTCAAAAGTCAGAATGACTTCCCAAAGGGCTCACAGAACAGAGGGAAGAAGGCCAGTCAAGTGCAGAGTGGGCAGCGAAAAGCTAAGCCTACTATGCATCATTCAAAGAACAAAGGGACCAAACTTAATATGTCAAGCAGGTTTGGCCTTGTTAGTGACAAAGCGACGAAAACAAATTTGATTGGAGTCTCTCGGGTCAAAGGACATGAGTCTCACTTTGTTCAATTTTGCCGTGATGTGAGAAAGGTGAAGAGCCTCGCAGTTGCAAGAACTTCCCAGATCACAAAAGTGGTAGAAGAAGTCTGGTCTAAGACTAAGGGGACGGCAATAATAGCCAAGGTCAGTGGTAATGACCTGTTCCTCAACAGAAATAAAGTCGGTGCCACATAGTCGATAATAGGAGAGGTCATGACTCTGGCTGATGAGCTCTGACTTAAGACAGACAGAGGCATGATACTTGGTATTTTGCCCAGGATGTATGGAGGGGATTGTGCTACCAGCAAAGAAATAGGCTTAAATGGTAAGTTAGCTGACCTGTGTACCAAGAAGGGGGTGAGATTTCTGGACATATTTGATAAGTTCTATGGTAAGCACAACCTCTACCTCTGTGGCAGTGTGCACCTCAGCATTAGTGGTAAAATAAAACTTGTCGATTTACTAAATCACCATCTCTACAGCTTACTGATGGCAATTTGTAGGTAGTAGGGGTAGGCAGCCCCGCCCAGGGAAGTACTACCGCCAAGGTTTCGGGAGACTCAGGGAATAGCCTGAATTCCATTTTCTCTCCCAGGCCTTGGTAGCTGGATACATATCTTTCTGCCTCTCACATCAGGGGTATCAGGAAAACTCTCTTTATATAACATACACATCCAACTTCACGACATTGCCCTACATCGCTATCCTCTATCCATACAACACTACTCTTCCCACTACATATCATACATGTAACACCATACACTTACCTAATAAATATGGCAGTACAATTGTTAAGAGCAAACCTGGTGATCCCTTGGATATCCACCCCCGGCAGGGTTGGGTCATTGACACAGGGCCCTCCCGGTCGTCATCATGCGACTGTGTCAAGAGCATTGCAACGTCCCAAAGCTGCTCGTCGGTGCAGCTTTTTCTTTAGTAATAAGGGGACTTCACTCTAATATCAATTCTGTACACCAATTTCTTCAAGCAGAATCCCCTACTCTCCTTTTTTTGACAGAGACTCAAGTAACATCCACATCTGACACGTCTAGATTTAATTTTCCAGGTTATCAACTGCTCCAAAATTTCAGACCTAAAGGATTTTTTGTTTTGTTTTTTTTCTATGTGAATGAGGGAGGCAAAAGGCATAACTGCCTATAGCGAGTGCCTCCCCCATAGTTGAAAGAGTGACAGGGCCAAAATCAAGGGACGTTCGAGCCAAAATGCCTGGACACACAGAGTTTGAAGCAATTTAAGTCATAGGAAGTTGGAAAGACTGATTCTGGGAGAGAGTTCCAGAGCTCAGCTGTTGAGTAGAAGAAAGTTTGAGAGTAACGTTTCACTCTTGGGTTGGAGAGTTGCACAGAGTAGGGGTGGGATTGAGTTGCAAGACGGGTACCACGTGCCCTACGTAAAGGAGGTGGTATGCACTGGGATAGCTCTAAGGAACACTGATTATTGTAGTAGCGATAGAATAGCGAGAGAGATGCAACATTGCGGCGGAGAGAATGAGATTGCAGAGAGTTGGTGAGTGGACGGGAGTTAATGATACGAAAGGCCTTCCTTTCAACTTTGTCTAGGAGAGCGGTGTGAGAGGAACCTCCCCACACATGTGAACAATACTCAATACAAGGGCGCACTATGCCCCTGTACAGAGCAAGAAGCTGTGCAGGGGAAAAGAACCCCCTAAGGCGGTTGAGCACACCCAGCTTCTGGGAGGCTGCCTTAGCAAGACTGGTAATATGGTCCTTCCAAATGAGAGCAGAAGAAAAAGAGTCACCAAGAATATTGAGAGAAGATGAAGGGTTGATTTTTGTATTGTTGAAGAATAAGGGATAGTCCGCTGGGAGATCCTGACGGGTAGATAGATGGAGAAATTGGGTTTTGGAAGCATTAAAGTTAACAAGGTTTTCTCTGCCCCAATTGGAAATAGTATTTAGATCAGAATTTAAGAGTTCTATGGCTTCATTACGTTTGTCGTTGAGGGATTGCTGGCTGGGGCGTTCTGAAAAACTAATGGAGTAGTGTAAGGTTGAGTCGTCTGCGTATGAATGGATGGGAATTAAGGTACAGTTAAGGAGATCATTTATAAAAATTAGAAAGAGAATAGGAGATAGGACAGAGCCCTGAGGAACACCGGAGTTTATAGGGTGAGGAAGTGAACAATGGCCGTCCACAACCGCAGCTATGGAACGGCCGGAAAGGAAATTAGAGACAAAGGCACAGATGGAGGGATAGAAACCGAAGGAGGATAGTTTAGAAATTAAAGATTTATGCCAGACTCTATCGAAGGCTTTCGACATGTCTAGTGCAATAGAAAAAGTCTCACCGAAGTCCCAAAAGCAGGATGACCAAGAGTTAGTAAGATATGAAAGAAGATCACCAGTAGAGCGACCCTTAAGGAAGCCATACTGGCGATCTGAGAGCAGATTATGAGAAGAGAAATGCTTAAGAAATTTGGAAGCAAGAATAGTTTCAAAAACTTTAGAAAGACAGAGATAAGAGCAATTGGACGATAGTTGGAGGGTTGAGAGCGGTCACCCTTCTTTGGGACAGGTTGAATGTGAGCAAACTTCCAGCATGAAGGGAAGACGTTAGAGGATAGACAGAGACAAAAGAGTTTGCCTAGGCAGGGAGTCAGCACGGAAGCACAGTTTTTGAGAACAACAGGAGGAACACCGTCCGGATCGTACGCCTTATTAGTGTTAAGCCCAGAGAGGGTAGAAAGTACATCTTTAGAAGAGATTAGGATATTAGGCATAAGTAAGAGAGAGGAGGGCGGAGAGGGAGGAATAGCACCGGAATCATCCAAGGAGGAGTTTCTAGCAAAAGTTTGAGCGAAGAGTTTAGCTTTGTCAGAGGAAGAGGTGATGGTTGTGCCATCACAGTGGGAAAGGGGAGGGAAAGACGAGGAAGAGAAATTGTTGGAGAGGTTTTTGGCTAAATGCCAGAAATCTTGGGAGGAGCTAGAGTTGGATAGTTCAGTGCATTTATTATTAATGAAAGAGTGTTTGGCAAGTCGAAGAACAGATTTGTGTATGTTGCTTCGCAAAATCTGAAATTGCCCTGGAGGAGGTTACTAGTTTCAATTGTCCCTATTTTGATTATTCTATATACAAATTAATTTCTGCTGGTAAATTTAAATACATATGTTACATCTACCGTTCCCCAAATACTCCTCCAGAGCAAAGTCTTTTTGATTCTCTGTCCTCACAACTCAGTGTCCTCAACTTAAATGCTTCTTCTGAAATCACTGTGTTGGGTGATTTTAATGTCCATAATGTTGAATGGCTCACTCATTCAGCCAGGACTGATGATGCTGGTCTTGAATGTGAGCTATTTGCAGACTCATTTAATCTCACTCAACTAGTCAACCAACCCACCCATGTACCATATAATCCTAATCATAATTCCCACCTACTGGACGTATTTATAACAACCCATTCAGAAAATTATGATGTTACAGTGAGGTCCCCGCTTGGATCTTCTGATCACTGTCTGATACAGGCCACCTGTCTATCACCTACCACACCTTCCCACTCTGAACCTGTTTTGGTGACTAAATGGCATTACGATAGGGCAGACTGGGAGGATCTTCAAGGTTTCTTTATTGATATTCCCTGGACCTCTTTCTTTTCAAATGATGCACACTCCACCTTGAGCCACATACAAGATTTTGTAAAAATTGGAATGGAAACTTTTATTCCTCATCAAAAGTACCGTAAAAGATCTAATTCACCTAAATGGTTTGACCATAATTGTGCTAGAGTAACTGAACAAAAAGCAATAGCCTACAATGCATACACAAGATCTAAAACACATGAAGCCTTTAATTACTTTAGAAACATCAGAAATCATGCCAAAACTATATTAAACCTAACTAAATCAAACTTTCTCCACAAGCAGGCAAATAAACTTCTAAATAATCCAAATGATAACAACATATTTTGGTCTACTCTTAACTCATTCAAATCCAACTTCACTACTGCTTCATCCATTCCACCATTAAAATCTCCGACTGGCAATCTTGTAAGTGACCCACGAGGTAAAGCTAACCTTCTTGCGGATATTTTCTCCACCAACTCAACCTTAGATGAAATAAATCAAGATGTCCCTGTACTTAATTTTAAGTCGCCTGAAATTCCATCACTTAAGATCCACACCAGACATGTCGAAACTATTTTGCAGAATCTCTCAGTAGATAAGGTTCCTGGTCCAGATGAAATTCCTCCAATAGTACTTAAAAATTGCTCCTTGGTGCTCGCTCCTGTATTGGCAAAAATTTTCCGTCTGTGTACTCATACCTCATGCTTCCCAGTACCCTGGAAAGAAGCAAACATCCATCCAGTTCCTAAAAAAGGTGCCTCTACAGATCCATCAAACTACAGACCAATAGCTATAACTTCCACTCTTGGTAAAGTCTTTGAAATTATATTAAATAATCACATAATTAAGCATCTTGAGAATAATAAATTAATCAGTGATAGGCAATATGGTTTTAGACGATGTCGATCAACTGCAGACATTCTTTGCCTTCTTACGCATCAAATCAACCAAGCTACAGACCAACATGGTGAAACACATACAATAGCACTGGGTATATCAAAGGCATTTGATAGAGTCTGGCATCAATCTTTATTGTCGAAGATGTCTCACTACGGCCTTGCATCATTAGTTCCACTAATTTCTTCTTATCTTCATAACAGAAAAATACGTGTAATGGTAGACGGCCTTTATTCTCAATATCACTCAATAAATGCTGGTGTTCCCCAGGGATCAGTTTTGGCCCCAACTCTGTTCCTCATTCATATCAATGATCTTATATCTACCACTCATAATCCAATACCGTCCTACGCAGATGACTCAACACTCCACAGTTCCTTCACATTTACCAATTCTTTCACCCAACCCGATCTTATAAATTCAAAAATAAACTCTGCAATTTCTCTGAACCAGGACCTTTCTAGAATTAATGAATGGGGACAAAATAATCTAGTTTCCTTTAATGCACAGAAAACCAAGTACATTCAATTTTCTAACCGACAGAATCTCACTGACTCCCATATATTTTTTAATGATGTAAATATTCCCACTTCCCCTAGTATTGACATTCTCGGTGTAACATTAACTACTAACTTGAGCTGGACACATTATGTTAGAAGCATTGCTAAGAATGCCTCTAAAAAACTGGGACTCCTGTACAGAGTTCGAGAATTCTTCACTGACGAGCAGTTGGCCGTAATATATAAAAGTCATGTGCGTTCTCAGATGGATTACTGTTCACCTCTGTGGGGTGGAAGTGGAGTGGTTGCATTGAGGCAGTTGGACAAATTTCAAAATAAAGCTATTAGATTAATCAATAACCCTGCAATCACACAGGACCTTCCTACATTATCCATACGAAGAAACGTTGCATCCCTTGCATTATTCTACAGATATTTTCACAGCAATTGTTCCGAGGAACTTGCTTCAATTGTGCCGCCTCTCCACATCTTTCCCCGTAGAACTAGGGCAGCTGAGAGTGCCCATGAATTTACACTTTCTCCTCCACAATGCAGAACTTCTGCTTATCAGAATTAATTTATCCCCAGAGCTACTACTCTTTGGAATTCACTTCCCTCGAATTGCTTTCCACAAACTTACAATCTACAAATGTTTATATCCAGTTGTTACAAACATTTTATGAATGGAGGATGCCTTTAGGCAAATGGACCTTTTTGTTTTATCTGTGTTTTTCCTTCCTCCGTTCATTGTCTCTTTAAAAAAAAAAAAAAAAAAAAAAAAAAAAAAAAAAAATGTAGAAAGCATCCCCCAGCAGGAAACGTGCAAACCCTCACCAGCAGTTGATCTCAAGCTACCAAAAAGAGGTCCCACAAAAGAAGGAGTTAGTCACTCTGAGAGTAAGAATACCTCTCAACAAGGGGCAAGTTCCTGAGTATATTGAGAGATGACCTGCAACTCTCTCTAGACTCCACACCTCAGTTGCCAACTTCTGAACCACTAGATAGTGGTTCTTCTACCTCAGCTTAGGAAATTAGGGAATTGCAACACCTCTGATAGTGTACACAGTAATAGTGTGCAAGAAAGTGCACTACCTTCAGATGCCCCTTTCTCTTCAGGAAATGGGATAAACTTGGGGATTCTAAGAAACCCTGAATCTCCTTAAGCCGGGAACGGCGCCGAAACTTTTGAGAGGTTTTACTGGGCGAAGGCGACGGGACTTTTAAGATCCAAGGCCTAAGAAAAGCCTTTTAAAAGAACCCAGTGGCACTCAAAACAAAAGAATATGTGATTAAGTGACATAATTCCCATCCATACGTCTATCACTCCTCCACATGTGTCCAACCCCCATTCCCCTCCCCAAACTTAAATTTTCACCTATTTTTACTCTAATTCCCTTGTTTATCGTTTTATTTTCCGCGCCAATATCCCCCACCCGGTTTCAAGGTCGAAGGGAAGGCATATATAGATCGTAGCAAGAGAGATTTCACTTGCAAGGCGTCAGTGTCGATCGATAAGTGAGTAGGGGAGTACAAAGGAGTTCAAAGGAGTACAAAGGAAATCAAGTGTGACGCCTCCCGGCGATAGCAGAATGGTTGCGTGGGGCACTGCAGCTCGCTAGCGCTCGCCAGGATGGGGGGATGGGCTGCAGTTGTCCTAGAATGATCTGCTTTATTTAATTAGTGTCGTGTTGCCACAGACAGTCTAGAAATGGTCTTTGTTTTGGTCTGTGACCGCGCCTTATATTTTATATTCGCTATAATATAAATGTTGCTTGTGTGGTAGGCGAGCGAGAGAGGGTGAGGGAGTACACCTGGCAGCGGGGTGAGCTATGACGTGGCTCGCTTGGGCGCTGACGGCGTTGGCGGCCGGGTGGTCAACTAGTCCCTTCCCATCGCGGCCTCGTGTTCTTTACCAGCTCAGAGCTTGCCTGACACGCGTATCGCTTACATCCTTTGCAATTTTGTCCCCCATACTCGCCACTTTGCATACTATTTCTCTCTCTCGACTTCTCCTTTCTCATTCTCTAATCTTTATTAAACTCAACATCCCTTCTGGTTTCAGCATAGACGTTCACCGTCGACCAGTCGTATTGTACGCGAAGCTCTCAGATATTTCCATGTATTAGGTTAAGGAGGTATTATGCTTTATTGAGGTTAGAGAGACGGACTTTTCCGTATGTGTCCTCTCTCGGGAAGGTTGTAGACCGGTATATGTCTCCCTGGCAAGGTGTTGAGTGATTCTGCTTGGTTATCTAAAGCTAGACTAGGGGTAAGGTTACTGTGTCGTTGTCTCCGATGTGTGCAGTGTTAGCTAAGCCCTGCACAACATCGACAGGTACTGTGGGAGCCTAAGTTGTCTTCGGGTGGGTTTACTTTGCGAGCACAGCGCTGTGGTGTGAGACGGCCATAGCCTATCCCTCACAACATAGTGCTGCCTCTTTGTGTTGACTTCTGAGGGATCGCCAGGATAGAACTAGGTACTAGAGACCTAGATTTATCAAGAGAGCATCCCCGTCATATAACGTAATCTTCATTATACCACCTTCGGACAATGTTAGGCTACGAGCCGCATGCTCGCCCATTGTTGCCCTGCCTTGATACCCCAGCTAGACTTTATTAACTGAGCAGACACTGGTTAAAGATAAGCCCCCATTATTATATGTATGCAGCATTATTATTCACTGCACTTTTGAGCCGAGGTTGTTGTTGAGTTGCACAACCCTAGTAGGCTGTTGCGTTGTGTCACGAAGCATTTCTTTAGTTGTCGAGCATTACTACCTTTGCGCAGTCTTTATTATTCGCCTGCCTATTATTACTATATGTCCTAGTATTTATTGTGACCCGTATTCTGCATTATAATTGTTCAAGATTCTTTACGAACATCTTCCCAGCATCAGACTTATTTCAGAAGTTTCCAGTTGATGTTGCAGGACTAGCATTGCACTTTCTTTAATACAGGAGTGCCAGTTATTTGAGTATCTACCGTAACGTTAATTAATCACGTTAACTATCTTTTCTTTGTGAAACCTAATCGAGTAATCTTTTACTGTTTGAGAATAGGCTGTTTCATCGAGCGTCAGCCTAGTGTGTGTGCACCAGTTACCGAGTCATAGGATACCTCGTTGTCCAGGCACGACTCAGGGCGGTAATGGTGTTTTGTTTTCCAGTGTTTAAGGCAGGGGTTGGATCTAGTGTTACCGTTGTTGCATTTTTGCCATTATCTAGTCCAATGTTGAAGAGCCCTGTGTCTTTGAGAACCTGGATCGTAACAAATGGCGACCTAGCTCAGGATCTTGTGAACTAAGAGATAATTATTATGTTCCTTCCAACAACCAACTATACTCCTAAAATCGATTAATGAAATTTACAAACACATGTGGCAGTCCGTGGATTCGAATCCAGGATGCTCACACCGAAAATCAACACCTTATGCATCGCACCACGAAGACAGTTATTGCAGGATTGTTGTGGTCATTTGTTTTATTGAGGAATATAGTGGGCACGTTAATTTTGTTTTGGCAAAGTAGTATAGCACTTGAGAGTCTTCAGACATTTTTGGCAAGTGAATAGTGCTACATAAGAGTTTGGGGTACTTCTTTTCTGAATATTGTGGTGAGAAATTTTTGTGAGCATCATGTCTTATACCGGGTCAGAGGAGAATGGAGACACAGTACGTAATGTTGAAACTGAGGAACAGCAGCATGATGAAAGGGTTAATCGGGTGAACTGTGAGGAGGATGCTAGGATATTTTTGCAATGGCCTGTTACTGCCGAGCGGTTGGAGGGTATGGATCGGTACGGTCTTCAATGCCTGGCCACAGCTATCGGTCATGCGGTTACTAGCAGCATGACCAAGGATAACTTGATAACGTGTGTACTGGGCAGGGTGACTGGTGAGCGAGATGGGTTGAGTGCTCAGAGCCCTTCGGCCATGCTTCCCCTACACTCGACTCCCAGCCATCCCAGTAGTTTGCCGACCCCGGGTACGCTTCCGCAGTTGGGTGGTGACTGGCAGGGTGGGTTGCCCCTGGGGGGACCACCGGTAATTTCAAACATTGTAGCACCTTCACCTCCTCAAGGGTTATCTCCAGAATTATTGCTTCAGCTCGAATTAGCTAAGATCGAAGAGAGAAAGGCTATCAGGGCAGGTGAGCAGCAAATAGAATTAGCCAAGATAGAAGAGAGAGCCAAGCTAGCAAAAATCCAAGCTGATTTAGAATCGACTAGGTACTGTGCCGACATGGACGTAGAGAAGTCGCGAGTAGAGACAACGGGACAGCGACTTGGGGCTGGTAACCGTGTTCATGAGCAGTCTCTCTCGCACTTATTTAAACTGGTTCCGGTGTTTGATGAGAGTGGTGTAACAGAATTTTTCACACGATTCGAGAAGAAGTGCCAGATCCACCAGTGGCCTGGGGAGAAGTGGGCAGCACTTGTATCCTCTAGATTAATACGCACGGGTCTTAAAGCCTACGATGCGTTGCCTATAGAGTCTTGTATTATCTATGAGGAACTCAAGGAGGCTGTCCTGAGAGCATACGAACTACAACCAGAGACGTACAGGTTGAAGTTCCGGGGTGTTACCAAGGGTCGGGAGAGCACCTTTTTGGTGCATGCCCGGGAGCTGTCCGATGCTTTTGGGAATTGGCTGAGGTCGGAGAAAGCTACTACGTTTGACGACATTAAACAGTTGGTGCTTTTAGAGCAGTTTTTCAAATGCACGGGCGGCGACCTGACGTTAAACCTTAAAGAAAAGCAACCAAAACTCTACAGGAGGCAGCTGAGATGGCTGACCTCCGGCTATCACTAATTCGTGGGTGCGGGTCTGCCCAGCGTAGTGAGGCAGGTAACAAGGGGCGTGACGCCCCACCCCCCCGAGTTAGTGATATACCATATGCAAACAAGTACAAGAGCCATGATACCAAGACTGACCACAAGACTAGCACCGTCCCATTTAAGAAGGGGCCGGGCCCTTCCCAATACCAAGGGAAGCCCAAAGGGGAGATGGAGTGTTATCATTGTCATAAAAAGGGGCACTTTGCAAGAGTTTGTCCTAGCAAACCACCTACAGCAGCTGTGTCTTTGGCCTGCAACATTGGTGTGTCTCCGAAGTCATCTGAGTTTGCCCGGGGCAGTTCGTCAGAGGCTGAGGCACAGCCAATGCAGAAGCACCTGGGAGGCTCGAACCCTGCTCAGGATGTTTTTTGCGACCATAGAGGGTGGGGTTGCGTGATGTGGGCGGGGCGCAAGCATGGAGTAGAGGTCTTGCGTGATACGGGTGCTTCCCAGACTCTGATGAAAAACTTGACTGGCTACCCTATAAACGCGGCTCGGGTGGTGGTGGTGCAGGGTATTAATGCAACTCGGTCATACCCGCTGGTGCGGTTGGAGTTGGAGGTGGATGGTGTGGCACGTGAATTGGATGTCGGGATTGTGGAGAAACTGCCAGTGGAGGGCGTCGACCTTCTTCTCGGCAACGACTTTGCAATGCCCGCTTCTGAGGTTCTACCCTTAGCCGTTGCCGAGAGGCCGGCCGACGTGAGTAGGAAGAGCAAGAGTGGGTCGAGCGGTGCCAGACACAACCCATGGCGTGTGTTGTCACCCGAGCTCAGGCAGCTAAAGTGTCACAGCCTAGTCCTCCGTCTTCAGACCAGCGGAGGAACGATCAACAGGAGGAGGCTAAAGCTGGAGTTGGTTTTAAGAGTTTTGACTCGGCGGCTCTCCTGGGTGATTCAGTATTAGCACCATTACTTAATTCTGGAGTAGCCCCTGGCCCTGTCATCGAGAGTGACGAGGCTGGGCATGACGAGTCTCACGACAGCAACGTTATGTACATCGAGAGAGACAGAGGGAGCAGCCCAGTATCGGGGAAGGTCATGCATTGCTCCGGGAGCAGTTAGATTGCTTGGCACCCTCAGATATACGTCGGTTGCAACTAGAGGACCCTGAGCTCCAAACGTGTGCTAATGGAGCTGTAGAGCTCGACGAGGACGGCGATGCAAAGCCAGGAGATTTTTTTTTATTTAGAAGGCATCCTCTATAGGCGTTTTCAAGACCCTAAACGTAGTTGGCAAGAGGGGTCCGGAGTAGTGGACCAGTTGGTGGTGCCACGGGAGTGCAGGGATAGCCTACTGAGGTTGGCGCATGACATACCACTGGCAGGACATCTAGGGGTGAGAAAAACGGTGGCGGCTTTAGAAAAATTGTTTTGGTGGCCGGGGTTGAAGGGGCAGGTGGTAACCTGGATAGCAAGGTGTCATACGTGCCAGAGGGTTGGAAAACCTAACCAAACAATTCCGAGAGCCCCGTTGCACCCCATTCCTGTCAGTGGACCGCCCTTCAGTAAGGTCATCATTGATATGGTCGGACCCCTACCCCCTACTAGTGCCGGTAATAAATGTACGATACCTCCAGATTTTGAGTGACTCATTTACACCACCCGACAATCATGTGTGTCTCCACAGTGCATACAATAACAATAAGTATCACTGAATGTCATTGTACGTGTAGGTACAGTGTAATAAATGCGTAAAGTTCAGTGTTATAAGTGCCGGTGAGTGGCAAGCCTTGCTGCATTCTGGTTTCCATGGTGAAGGGCAGCCATCTTGCCCCCGGATAATAACAAAATGCACAGACGAACGTACGCTCATTCTGCCTCCACCGTATGACTCGCACACTCTCTGTAGCTACATGTGTGCCTCCATAATGTGTAAAATAACAAGAACTATCACTGAAAGTCATTGTAAGTGTTATAAAGTGCGTATAGTCCAGTGTTTAGAGTACCAAGCATCGAGGGTCCTGGTTGTCATGGCGACGGGTGGCCATCATACCTAACCATGAAAATACACACTGACGAACGCACGCAAAGCCTGCCACCACGGCTCTCACCTAAGCTCTGTGACTAGCCTACTTACTCTTTCACTCTTCCACTGTTATCGTATATTATTTCTGTTACGATTATCGTATTGCGAGTGTCACTGTCACTTATATCATGTGATAATTTATAGGCAGCTTGTAAGTGTTCAAGGGTGTGATAGTCCGTGAAACACTGTGGCAAACACAGCCACATCACAGTCTGGGGAGGGGGTGGTTGAGAAACGAGTCTTAGAGATACCACTAAGACTCTCAGATAAGCTTCATGGCTAGCCTACTTACGCTTTCACTCTTCCACTGTTACCGCATATTAACCCTCTGGCTGCGGTTATATTTGAGCTAATTAGGGCATATTCAGGCACTTCTGAATGATTAATCAAGTATCTCCATTAAATGAACTGTATTCTGCCGAAAACTAGGCGAAAATAGCTTCACAATTACACCAGAACGAGCTTCGTAGGTGGCGGGGTTCACCCGCAGCGTTGCCATAGGCATTCGGGAAAACTCGCTAATTATTATCTCTCGCTCGCTCAGCAACACTGTCGAGACAGCCGCGCGAGACTACAGTCTACCTCGGTGAGCGGCTGGCTGCTCTGAGGGTCTGACGGAGGTCCCTCACGCTCCCGCCTACTGACACTCAATTTCTATGGCTTCTATAGGCTTTTAAAGCCTGGAAATTGCTGGAAATTGCCTATGCGTTCCAGAACATCTCCTGCAGGGAAAAGGTTAATTTGGTTACGATTATTAGTATTGCGAGTGTCACTGTCACTAATAATATGCGATAAATTATAAGCAGCTTGTAGTGTTCAAGGGTGTGATAGTCCCTGAAATACTGTGGCAAACACGGCCACTTCACAATCTGGGGTTGGGGAGATTGAGAAACGTGTCTTGGAGACACTGGCTGCGGCGTTATGACACAATGTGTACTCAATTCGAGCAATTTTTTTGGAACAATGGGATTTTCTCTATCTCCTCCAGTGTTGGCTGGTAATCCTCCTCAGACTCTTTATCAAATGATTCTGTAGCACTATCTTGGTAATACAAATACATCGATATCGCCTAATCAACACTCACTACAACGGTGAGGTGTGACGTGAGAGCTATGGCAGTCGGACATAGTGTGTCACTCGCGAGTTATCATGTACTGGCGCGCCCCGCCTCACGCCCCCTCACAGCCCAGCTGTATTTGGGGAGTTGCCAACTACTGCTATTGTTGCGTGGTATCCAAAAGTACGAATATCAACCCTCTACAAGCCCTATAACAGGGGTAAATTAGGGCGAGAAGAGCTGTCGGTACAGTCACGACACTGGGGCTGAGCATTTCATACATAGGCGTCGGCAATATCTCAAGGCTGGGGCTGGAGGGGTTACGAAATTTTGAGTTAAGAATAGTTTCAAAGACTTGAGAGATGCAAGAAATAAGAGCAATTGGACGATAGTTGGAAGGTTGAGAGCAGTCACCCTTCTTTGGGACAGGTTGTATAAGAGCAAACGTCCAGCAAGAGGGGTAGACGTGAGAGAAAAGACAGCGACGAAAGAATTGCCAAGGCAGAGATTCAGCACGGAAGAACAGTACAGCAGGTGGAACACAATTCGGTCTGTTTGCCTTTTTAATATTAAGCTCAGAGAGGGCATAAGTAAGTGAGTGGGGTTGGAGAGGGAGGAGTAGCGCCGGAATCATCCAAGGTGGAGTTTTAGCGAAAGTATGAGCAAAGAGTTCAGCTTTGTCAGAGGAAGAGGTGACGGTGGTACCGGCAGAATGGAAACGAGGAGGGAAAGACGAGGAAGTGAAATTGTTGAAGAGGTTGTGGCTAGATGCCAACAAACTTGGGAAGACCTAGATTTGGAAAGTTCAGAGCATTTGATATTGATGAAAGAGTTTTTGGCGAAGCGTAGGACAGATTTGGCTTGATTCCGGTCACAAACATATAATGTATGGGATTCTCGATTTTGAAGGTGTTGGTACCATTTGAATGCTTCCTCCTTATTGCGGACAGCAGTAGAACAAGCATGAGTAAACTAAGATTTTTGTGAGTTAGCTTGAGAGAAAGAGAATGGTATGTATGTTTCCATGCCCGAAAGGATTATCCAAGTAATGCTAGGTACTCTCGGAGGGTTCCCGGCCACGGAATCAGAAATTATTCCATGGGAAATCAAAGAAATACTGCCGCAGAGCCTCCCAGTTGGCAGCGCCGCCGACTGGGGGTGTCAGAATACTATACTGGAGAGACAGGACAGGTGACAGAGATAAGGTTATGATTGGAGGAGCTCAATGGAGGGAGAAGATTTGCAGCGTAAGCAGAAGGATTAGATGTTATAAATAAGTCAGGGATGTTGGGCCTATCTCCAGGTGAGGTGCTAAACTAACTGCTCTCGGTAATTTAGGATATAAAGAAGTAGGCTTGTTCACCAGGTTGGTCAGTGAAACGAGAGGAGAGCCATTGGCGGTGGTGAACATTGAAATCTCCTAAGATGGAGATTCCAGAGAAGGGAGAGACAGATAGAATGTGTTCCACTTTAGAAGTAAGTTAGTAATAGAATTTTGGAGAGTCAATAGAATTAAGAGAGAGATATATAGACATATATTTAGTGAGAGAGTGACAAGATAGATTAAGCCAGAGAGTTGAGAATTCAGGAGAGTCAAAGTTTGTAACACAAGAGCAAGTAAGATTGTTGTGTATGTAGGTTATGTAAAGATGAGGGTTTAAGAAATTTTGAGGTAAGAATTGTTTCAAAAACTTTAGAGATGCAAGAAACGAGAGCAATTGGACGATAGTTGGAGGGTTGAGAACGGTCACCCTTCTTTGGGACAGGTTGAATGAGAGTGAACTTCCAAGAAGAAGGGAGGACGTTAGAGAAGTGACAGAGACAGAATAGTTTGCCTAGGCAGGGAGTCAGCACGGAAGCACAGTTTATGAGTACAACAGGAGGAACACCGTCCGGTCCGTACACCTTCTTAGTATTAACCCCAGAGAGGATGGAAAGTATATACTTGAGAGAGATTATGATGTTAGGCATAAGTAGGAGAGGGGGGTGGAGAAGGAGGAATAGCACCGGAATCATCCAAAGTGGAGTTTTTAGCGACGGTGTTAGCGAAGAGTTCAGCTTTATCAGAGGAAGAAGTGACGTCACGTCACGGTAGTGCCGTCAGAGTGAAAAAAGAGGAGAGAAAGACGAAGAAAAAAAATTGTTGGAGAGGCTTTCGGCTAGATGCCAGAAGGCTTGGGAAGAGCTAGAATTAGATTATTCAGTGCAATTATTATTGATGAAAGAATGTTTGGCGAATCGAAGAACAGATTTGGCTTGATTCCGGGCAGAAACATAGGATGTATGAGATTCTTGAGTTTGAAGGCAACGGTACCATTTTAATGTTTCATCCTCATTGCGGACAGCAGTAGAACAAGCGTGAGTGAACCAAGATATTTTTGCATTAGACTGAAAAAAAGAAAATTAAATGTATGCTTCCATGCCTCAGAGAATAACCTCAGTAATGCGTTCGGCACTCTCCAAGGGAAGCAACAGTAATTTCATGGGAAACAAAAAAAGTACTGCCAAAGAGCCTCCTAGTCTGCAGCGCCAAACACAAGTGCCGCCGGCTGGGAGGATCGAGTAGCTGTACCAGAGAGATTGGACAGGTGACAGAGATAAATTTATGGTGGGAGGAGCCTTAAGGAGAGAACAGATTTACAGTATAAGCAGAAGGGTTAGAAGTTAGAACTAAGTCAAGAATGTTGGGCGAAGATCCGAAGCAATCTGGGATACGGGTGAGTTGCTGGACTAGGAAATTTAGGATAGAAAATATGTAGGTTAGTTCACCAAGTTGGTCAGTGGAAAGAGAGGAAAGCCATTGGCGGTGGTGAACATTCAAATCTCCTAGGATGGAAATTTCTGCGAAAGGACAGATGGATAGAATGTGTTCCACTTCAGAAGTCAAAGAATTTTTGATAGGCAGTAGAATTAGGGGAGAGATAAACAGCGCAGAAATATTTAGTTTGAGAGTGACAAGAAAGCTCTAGCCAGAGAGTTGAGAATTCAGAAGAGTTAAAGCTGGGAACACGAGAGAATGCAAGATTGTTGCGCACGCATACGCAACATCCACCTTTGACTTGAAACTGAGAATAGAGATAGTAGGATGATACAAAGAAGGGTTTACTGTCAGTCGTCCCAAACACCTGAGAGTACTGACGAATTTATGAATATAATTAAATAACATCATCTATCTAACGTTAAATACTATATTTTATTGAAAGCAAGTTCTATCCAAAGATCAATCCAGATAGTTATAATTGCATAGAGAAAAGCATAGGGGGTCTAGGAATTCTTACGAGTGGGTTGGAGACTATGGTATCTGAGTGTAAGTTGGAATCAAAATGTCTGGAAACATGGAGCTTGACACAAATGAAGCCGTAGGATGAAGGAAAGATCGATTGAGAGAGAGAGTTCCAGAATTTAATTGTTGAGTGAAAGACAGACTGGGAAAATCTATTCACTCCTGCAGTAAAGGAGTGAATAAATTATCTAAATGCGTCACGATCATCAGAAGGTAAATTTTACGGATATTACTTACAGTATACACTTTTACATACATTAAAAATTCACACCTTAAGAGGGCGCCAGAGAGAGTTCAAACTGTTGTCTCTACAAATAAATGAATTGGTTTGTTGAGTGAATATAATGTTTTAATTTAAACCCTTCAGCACAAGGACACCTGTATACCTTTTATTTTACGAGTTTATCGTAACACAAAAAGGTCTTATGTTATTCAGAGGGCTTATGCAGATCGTATTTACCCCCATCGAGTCCTAAAAATAGATTATATGCTGAGAAAAATCGTCTAATGGCAACCAGAATAATACGAACATTACGTCATGGTACTGAAAGGGGGGGAAATTGCCAGAAAAAATCGTTCGACTTGAGGGGCGATTATGGTATATTTGCATATTTATTTAATCATGTATTTACTATTTTGTCTAGTTTCCTTCCCTGCGCCTTTATCAAGCTTTAACAAATGCCCCTAACACCCCTCCTCGAAGTAAATATTTGCATATTTTGCTGAAAAATACCGGATCCTCCTTAATTGCTGTCTCACTGTCGCTCGCCAGGGAAACAATTGACACCTAAATCGACAGGAAAACAATTGACACCTAAATCGACAGGAAAACAATTGACACCTAAATCGCACGAAAGGTCTTAATGTTGACAAAAAAAGGGGTCAACGGTCTCATAATCGCCAAACTAATGGGGGGGAACGTCATAAAATCTCTAAACTAATGAGTGAGAAAGCGGTCCAGGAACCCCCCCCCCCCTTAATATTATTCTGCTTGGTATATTTATTCTGACCAGCCATGAATATTCCTACCCAATTGGGGTCAGTTATTCAGAATATTGATGGACGTTTGGGGGAATATTACTTGGGATTTGTGCTGAGGCTGTCCTCAATATTTTAAAATCATATATATATATACAGTATATATCACAAATTGTGAAAAGTGAAAAAAAAAAAAAATCAAACACAAATTTCTGAAATTCGTTCTATTGTCCTAACATCTATATACTAATTAGCTTCCTAAATTGAATGCTTCAAATGGTTCAATAATTGAGCCAGAGACTATCAATCTATTACGAGGCATTAACACCTCAAATAGATTCAACACTAGACATTGTCAAAAGTCAGAATGACTTCCCTAAGGGCTCACAGAACAGAGGGAAGAAGGCCAGTCAAGTGCAGAGTGGGCAGCGAAAAGCTAAGCCTACTATGCATCATTCAAAGAACAAAGGGACCAAACTTAATATGTCAAGCAGGTTTGGCCTTGTTAGTGACAAAGCGACGAAAACAAATTTGATTGGAGTCTCTCGGGTCAAAGGACATGAGTCTCACTTTGTTCAATTTTGCCGTGATGTGAGAAAGGTGAAGAGCCTCGCAGTTGCAAGAACTTCCCAGATCACAAAAGTGGTAGAAGAAGTCTGGTCTAAGACTAAGGGGACGGCAATAATAGCCAAGGTCAGTGGTAATGACCTGTTCCTCAACAGAAATAAAGTCGGTGCCACATAGTCGATAATAGGAGAGGTCATGACTCTGGCTGATGAGCTCTGACTTAAGACAGACAGAGGCATGATACTTGGTATTTTGCCCAGGATGTATGGAGGGGATTGTGCTACCAGCAAAGAAATAGGCTTAAATGGTAAGTTAGCTGACCTGTGTACCAAGAAAGGGGTGAGATTTCTGGACATATTTGATAAGTTCTATGGTAAGCACAACCTCTACCTCTGTGACAGTGTGCACCTCAGCATTAGTGGTAAAATAAAACTTGTCGATTTACTAAATCACCATCTCTACAGCTTACTGATGGCAATTTGTAGGTAGTAGGGGTAGGCAGCCCCGCCCAGGGAAGTACTACCGCCAAGGTTTCGGGAGACTCAGGGAATAGCCTGAATTCCATTTTCTCTCCCAGGCCTTGGTAGCTGGATACATATCTTTCTGCCTCTCACATCAGGGGTATCAGGAAAACTCTCTTTATATAACATACACATCCAACTTCACGACATTGCCCTACATCGCTATCCTCTATCCATACAACACTACTCTTCCCACTACATATCATACATGTAACACCATACACTTACCTAATAAATATGGCAGTACAATTGTTAAGAGCAAACCTGGTGATCCCTTGGATATCCACCCCCGGCAGGGTTGGGTCATTGACACAGGGCCCTCCCGGTCATCATCATGCGACTGTGTCAAGAGCATTGCAACGTCCCAAAGCTGCTCGTCGGTGCAGCTTTTTCTTTAGTAATATAAGGGGACTTCACTCTAATATCAATTCTGTACACCAATTTCTTCAAGCAGAATCCCCTACTCTCCTTTTTTTGACAGAGACTCAAGTAACATCCACATCTGACACGTCTAGATTTAATTTTCCAGGTTATCAACTGCTCCAAAATTTCAGACCTAAAGGATTTTTTGTTTTGTTTTTTTTCTATGTGAATGAGGGAGGCAAAAGGCATAACTGCCTATAGCGAGTGCCTCCCCCATAGTTGAAAGAGTGACAGGGCCAAAATCAAGGGACGTTCGAGCCAAAATGCCTGGACACACAGAGTTTGAAGCAATTTAAGTCATAGGAAGAGGGAAAGTCTGATTCTGGGAGAGAGTTCCAGAGCTCAGCTGTTGAGTAGAAGAAAGTTTGAGAGTAACGTTTCACTCTTGGGTTGGAGAGTTGCACAGAGTAGGGGTGGGATTGAGTTGCAAGACGGGTACCACGTGCCCTACGTAAAGGAGGTGGTATGCACTGGGATAGCTCTAAGGAACACTGATTATTGTAGTAGCGATAGAATAGCGAGAGAGATGCAACATTGCGGCGGAGAGAATGAGATTGCAGAGAGTTGGTGAGTGGACGGGAGTTAATGATACGAAAGGCCTTCCTTTCAACTTTGTCTAGGAGAGCGGTGTGAGAGGAACCTCCCCACACATGTGAACAATACTCAATAGAAGGGCGCACTATGCCCCTGTACAGAGCAAGAAGCTGTGCAGGGGAAAAGAACCCCCTAAGGCGGTTGAGCACACCCAGCTTCTGGGAGGCTGCCTTAGCAAGACTGGTAATATGGTCCTTCCAAATGAGAGCAGAAGAAGAAGAGTCACCAAGAATATTGAGAGAAGATGAAGGGTTGAGAATAGGAGATAGGACAGAGCCCTGAGGAACACCGGAGTTTATAGGGTGAGGAAGTGAACAATGGCCGTCCACAACCGCAGCTATGGAACGGCCGGAAAGGAAATTAGAGACAAAGGCACAGATGGAGGGATAGAAACCGAAGGAGGATAGTTTAGAAATTAAAGATTTATGCCAGACTCTATCGAAGGCTTTCGATATGTCTAGTGCAATAGAAAAAGTCTCACCGAAGTCCCAAAAGCAGGATGACCAAGAGTTAGTAAGATATGAAAGAAGATCACCAGTAGAGCGACCCTTAAAAGCAAGACCGTAAAAAAAGCCTTCCATAAAAAAGGGCCTATCAAAACAAAGGAATTTGTCTCTAGGTGAGATAATTCCCCTCCAGTACTCATCCATGTAAATCTCACCCACCCCCCTCCCCTCCTTCCCCACCTTATTCCCCCCTCCCTCCCCTCCTCAATTATCACCTATTTTTCCTCTTATTATCATCATTTATCGGTTTATTTTTCTCTCCCGCGATAATGTAGCACAAGTGGTTTGCAGAAAAGATCGTTATGCTTAAGGAAGCCATACTGGCGATCTGAGAGCAGATTATGAGAAGAGAAATGCTTAAGAAATTTGGAAGCAAGAATAGTTTCAAAAACTTTAGAAAGACAGAGATAAGAGCAATTGGACGATAGTTGGAGGGTTGAGAGCGGTCACCCTTCTTTGGGACAGGTTGAATGTGAGCAAACTTCCAGCATGAAGGGAAGACGTTAGAGGATAGACAGAGACAAAAGAGTTTGCCTAGGCAGGGAGTCAGCACGGAAGCACAGTTTTTGAGAACAACAGGAGGAACACCGTCCGGATCGTACGCCTTATTAGTGTTAAGCCCAGAGAGGGTAGAAAGTACATCTTTAGAAGAGATTAGGATATTAGGCATAAGTAAGAGAGAGGAGGGCGGAGAGGGAGGAATAGCACCGGAATCATCCAAGGAGGAGTTTCTAGCAAAAGTTTGAGCGAAGAGTTTAGCTTTGTCAGAGGAAGAGGTGATGGTTGTGCCATCACAGTGGGAAAGGGGAGGGAAAGACGAGGAAGAGAAATTGTTGGAGAGGTTTTTGGCTAAATGCCAGAAATCTTGGGAAGAGCTAGAGTTGGATAGTTCAGTGCATTTATTATTGATGAAAGAGTGTTTGGCAAGTCGAAGAACAGATTTGTGTATGTTGCTTCGCAAAATCTGAAATTGCCCTGGAGGAGGTTACTAGTTTCAATTGTCCCTATTTTGATTATTCTATATACAAATTAATTTCTGCTGGTAAATTTAAATACATATGTTACATCTACCGTTCCCCAAATACTCCTCCAGAGCAAAGTCTTTTTGATTCTCTGTCCTCACAACTCAGTGTCCTCAACTTAAATGCTTCTTCTGAAATCACTGTGTTGGGTGATTTTAATGTCCATAATGTTGAATGGCTCACTCATTCAGCCAGGACTGATGATGCTGGTCTTGAATGTGAGCTATTTGCAGACTCATTTAATCTCACTCAACTAGTCAACCAACCCACCCATGTACCAGATAATCCTAATCATAATTCCCACCTACTGGACGTATTTTTAACAACCCATTCAGAAAATTATGATGTTACAGTGAGGTCCCCGCTTGGATCTTCTGATCACTGTCTGATACAGGCCACCTGTCTATCACCTACCACACCTTCCCACTCTGAACCTGTTTGGTGACTAAATGGCATTACGATAGGGCAGACTGGGAGGATCTTCAAGGTTTCTTTATTGATATTCCCTGGACCTCTTTCTTTTCAAATGATGCACACTCCACCTTGAGCCACATACAAGATTTTGTAAAAATTGGAATGGAAACTTTTATTCCTCATCAAAAGTACCGTAAAAGATCTAATTCACCTAAATGGTTTGACCATAATTGTGCTAGAGTAACTGAACAAAAAGCAATAGCCTACAATGCAACACAAGATCTAAAACACATGAAGCCTTTAATTACTTTAGAAACATCAGAAATCATGCCAAAACTATATTAAACCTAACTAAATCAAACTTTCTCCACAAGCAGGCAAATAAACTTCTAAATAATCCAAATGATAACAACATATTTTGGTCTACTCTTAACTCATTAAAATCCAACTTCACTACTGCTTCATCCATTCCACCATTAAAATCTCCGACTGGCAATCTTGTAAGTGACCCACGAGGTAAAGCTAACCTTCTTGCGGATATTTTCTCCACCAACTCAACCTTAGATGAAATAAATCAAGATGTCCCTGTACTTAATTTTAAGTCACCTGAAATTCCATCACTTAAGATCCACACCAGACATGTCGAAACTATTTTGCAGAATCTCTCAGTAGATAAGGCTCCTGGTCCAGATGAAATTCCTCCAATAGTACTTAAAAATTGCTCCTTGGTGCTCGCTCCTGTATTGGCAAAATTTTTCCGTCTGTGTACTCATACCTCATGCTTCCCAGTACCCTGGAAAGAAGCAAACATCCATCCAGTTCCTAAAAAAGGTGCCTCTACAGATCCATCAAACTACAGACCAATAGCTATAACTTCCACTCTTGGTAAAGTCTTTGAAATTATATTAAATAATCACATAATTAAGCATCTTGAGAATAATAAATTAATCAGTGATAGGCAATATGGTTTTAGACGATGTCGATCAACTGCAGACATTCTTTGCCTTCTTACGCATCAAATCAACCAAGCTACAGACCAACATGGTGAAACACATACAATAGCACTGGGTATATCAAAGGCATTTGATAGAGTCTGGCATCAGTCCTTATTGTCGAAGATGTCTCACTACGGCCTTGCATCATTAGTTCCACTAATTTCTTCTTATCTTCATAACAGAAAAATACGTGTAATGGTAGACAGCCTTTATTCTCAATATCACTCAATAAATGCTGGTGTTCCCCAGGGATCAGTTTTGGCCCCAACTCTGTTCCTCATTCATATCAATGATCTTATATCTACCACTCATAATCCAATACCGTCCTACGCAGATGACTCAACACTCCACAGTTCCTTCACATTTACCAATTCTTTCACCCAACCCGATCTTATAAATTCAAAAATAAACTCTGCAATTTCTCTGAACCAGGACCTTTCTAGAATTAATGAATGGGGACAAAATAATCTAGTTTCCTTTAATGCACAGAAAACCAAGTACATTCAATTTTCTAACCGACAGAATCTCACTGACTCCCATATATTTTTTAATGATGTAAATATTCCCACTTCCCCTAGTATTGACATTCTCGGTGTAACATTAACTACTAACTTGAGCTGGATACATTATGTTAGAAGCATTGCTAAGAATGCCTCTAAAAAACTGGGACTCCTGTACAGAGTTCGAGAATTCTTCACTGACGAGCAGTTGGCCGTATATATAAAAGTCATGTGCGTTCTCAGATGGATTACTGTTCACCTCTGTGGGGTGGAAGTGGAGTGGTTGCATTGAGGCAGTTGGACAAATTTCAAAATAAAGCTATTAGATTAATCAATAACCCTGCAATCACACAGGACCTTCCTACATTATCCATGCGAAGAAATGTTGCATCCCTTGCATTATTCTACAGATATTTTCACAGCAATTGTTCCGAGGAACTTGCTTCAATTGTGCCGCCTCTCCACATCTTTCCCCGTAGAACTAGGGCAGCTGAGAGTGCCCATGAATTTACACTTTCTCCTCCACAATGCAGAACTTCTGCTTATCAGAATTAATTTATCCCCAGAGCTACTACTCTTTGGAATTCACTTCCCTCGAATTGCTTTCCACAAACTTACAATCTACAAATGTTTATATCCAGTTGTTACAAACATTTTATGAATGGAGGATGCCTTTAGGCAAATGGACCTTTTTGTTTTATCTGTGTTTTTCCTTCCTCCGTTCATTGTCTCTTTAAAAAAAAAAAAAAAAAAAAAAAAAAAAAAAAAAAAAAAAAAAGCATCCCCCAGCAGGAAACGTGCAAACCCTCACCAGCAGTTGATCTCAAGCTACCAAAAAGAGGTCCCACAAAAGAAGGAGTTAGTCACTCTGAGAGTAAGAATACCTCTCAACAAGGGGCAAGTTCCTGAGTATATTGAGAGATGACCTGCAACTCTCTCTAGACTCCACACCTCAGTTGCCAACTTCTGAACCACTAGATAGTGGTTCTTCTACCTCAGCTTAGGAAATTAGGGAATTGCAACACCTCTGATAGTGTACACAGTAATAGTGTGCAAGAAAGTGCACTACCTTCAGATGCCCCTTTCTCTTCAGGAAATGGGATAAACTTGGGGATTCTAAGAAACCCTGAATCTCCGTAAGCCGGGAACGGCGCCGAAACTTTTGAGAGGTTTTACTGGGCGAAGGCGACGGGACTTTTAAGATCCAAGGCCTAAGAAAAGCCTTTTAAAAGAACCCAGTGGCACTCAAAACAAAGGAATATGTGATTAAGTGAGATAATTCCCCTCCATACCAGTCTATCACTCCTCCACATGTGTCCAACCCCCATTCCCCTCCCCAAACTTAAATTTTCACCTATTTTTACTCTTATTCCCTTGTTTATCGGTTTATTTTCCGCGCCAATATCCCCCACCCGGTTTCAAGGTCGAAGGGAAGGCATATATAGATCGTAGCAAGAGAGAGATTTCACTTGCAAGGCGTCAGTGTCGATCGATAAGTGAGTAGGGGAGTACAAAGGAGTTCAAAGGAGTACAAAGGAAATCAAGTGTGACGCCTCCCGGCGATAGCAGAATGGTTGCGTGGGGCACTGCAGCTCGCTAGCGCTCGCCAGGATGGGGGGATGGGCTGCAGTTGTCCTAGAATGATCTGCTTTATTTAATTAGTGTCGTGTTGCCACAGACAGTCTAGAAATGGTCTTTGTTTTGGTCTGTGACCGCGCCTTATATTTTATATTCGCTATAATATAAATGTTGCTTGTGTGGGAGGCGAGCGAGAGAGGGTGAGGGAGTACACCTGGCAGCGGGGTGAGCTATGACGTGGCTCGCTTGGGCGCTGACGGCGTTGGCGGCCGGGTGGTCAACTAGTCCCTTCCCATCGCGGCCTCGTGTTCTTTACCAGCTCAGAGCTTGCCTGACACGCGTATCGCTTACATCCTTTGCAATTCTGTCCCCCATACTCGCCACTTTGCATACTATTTCTCTCTCTCTCTCGACTTCTCCTTTCTCATTCTCTAATCTTTATTAAACTCAACATCCCTTCTGGTTTCAGCATAGACGTTCACCGTCGACCAGTCGTATTGTACGCGAAGCTCTCAGATATTTCCATGTATTAGGTTAAGGAGGTATTATGCTTTATTGAGGTTAGAGAGACGGACTTTTCCGTATGTGTCCTCTCTCGGGAAGGTTGTAGACCGGTATATGTCTCCCTGGCAAGGTGTTGAGTGATTCTGCTTGGTTATCTAAAGCTAGACTAGGGGTAAGGTTACTGTGTCGTTGTCTCCGATGTGTGCAGTGTTAGCTAAGCCCTGCACAACATCGACAGGTACTGTGGGAGCCTAAGTTGTCTTCGGGTGGGTTTACTTTGCGAGCACAGCGCTGTGGTGTGAGACGGCCATAGCCTATCCCTCACAACATAGTGCTGCCTCTTTGTGTTGACTTCTGAGGGATCGCCAGGATAGAACTAGGTACTAGAGACCTAGATTTATCAAGAGAGCATCCCCGTCATATAACGTAATCTTCATTATACCACCTTCGGACAACGTTAGGCTACGAGCCGCATGCTCGCCCATTGTTGCCCTGCCTTGATACCCCAGCTAGACTTTATTAACTGAGCAGACACTGGTTAAAGATAAGCCCCCATTATTATATGTATGCAGCATTATTATTCACTGCACTTTTGAGCCGAGGTTGTTGTTGAGTTGCACAACCCTAGTAGGCTGTTGCGTTGTGTCACGAAGCATTTCTTTAGTTGTCGAGCATTACTACCTTTGCGCAGTCTTTATTATTCGCCTGCCTATTATTACTATATGTCCTAGTATTTATTGTGACCCGTATTCTGCATTATAATTGTTCAAGATTCTTTACGAACATCTTCCCAGCATCAGACTTATTTCAGAAGTTTCCAGTTGATGTTGCAGGACTAGCATTGCACTTTCTTTAATACAGGAGTGCCAGTTATTTGAGTATCTACCGTAACGTTAATTAATCACGTTAACTATCTTTTCTTTGTGAAACCTAATCGAGTAATCTTTTACTGTTTGAGAATACGCTGTTTCATCGAGCGTCAGCCTAGTGTGTGTGCACCAGTTACCGAGTCATAGGATACCTCGTTGTCCAGGCACGACTCAGGGCGGTAATGGTGTTTTGTTTTCCAGTGTTTAAGGCAGGGGTTGGATCTAGTGTTACCGTTGTTGCATTTTTGCCATTATCTAGTCCAATGTTGAAGAGCCCTGTGTCTTTGAGAACCTGGATCGTAACAAATGGCGACCTAGCTCAGGATCTTGTGAACTAAGAGATAATTGCAGGATTGTTGTGGTCATTTGTTTTATTGAGGAATATAGTGGGCACGTTAATTTTTTTTTGGCAAAGTAGTATAACACTTGAGAGTCTTCAGACATTTTTGGCAAGTGAATAGTGCTACATAAGAGTTTGGGGTACTTCTTTTCTGAATATTGTGGTGAGAAATTTTTGTGAGCATCATGTCTTATACCGGGTCAGAGGAGAATGGAGACACTGTACGTAATGTCGAAACTGAGGAACAGCAGCATGATGAAAGGGTTAATCGGGTGAACTGTGAGGAGGATGCTAGGATATTTTTGCAATGGCCTGTTACTGCCGAGCGGTTGGAGGGTATGGATCGGTACGGTCTTCAGTGCCTGGCCACAGCTATCGGTCATGCGGTTACTAGCAGCATGACCAAGGATAACTTGATAACGTGTGTACTGGGCAGGGTGACTGGTGAGCGAGATGGGTTGAGTGCTCAGAGCCCTTCGGCCATGCTTCCCCTACACTCGACTCCCAGCCATCCCAGTAGTTTGCCGACCCCGGGTACGCTTCCGCAGTTGGGTGGTGACTGGCAGGGTGGGTTGCCCCTGGGGGGACCACCGGTAATTTCAAACATTGTAGCACCTTCACCTCCTCAAGGGTTATCTCCAGAATTATTGCTTCAGCTCGAATTAGCTAAGATCGAAGAGAGAAAGGCTATCAGGGCAGGTGAGCAGCAAATAGAATTAGCCAAGATAGAAGAGAGAGCCAAGCTAGCAAAAATCCAAGCTGATTTAGAATCGACTAGGTACTGTGCCGACATGGACGTAGAGAAGTCGTGAGTAGAGACAACGGGACAGCGACTTGGGGCTGGTAACCGTGTTCATGAGCAGTCTCTCTTGCACTTATTGAAACTGGTTCCGGTGTTTTGATGAGAGTGGTGTAACAGAATTTTTCACACGATTCGAGAAGAAGTGCCAGATCCACCAGTGGCCTGGGGAGAAGTGGGCAGCACTTGTATCCTCTAGATTAATAGGCACGGGTCTTAAAGCCTACGATGCGTTGCCTATAGAGTCTTGTATTATCTACGAGGAACTCAAGGAGGCTGTCCTGAGAGCATACGAACTACAACCAGAGACGTACAGGTTGAAGTTCCGGGGTGTTACCAAGGGTCGGGAGAGCACCTTTTTGGTGCATGCCCGGGAGCTGTCCGATGCTTTTGGGAATTGGCTGAGGTCGGAGAAAGCTACTACGTTTGACGACATTAAACAGTTGGTGCTTTTAGAGCAGTTTTTCAAATGTACGGGCGGCGACCTGACGTTAAACCTTAAAGAAAAGCAACCAAAAACTCTACAGGAGGCAGCTGAGATGGCTGACCTCCGGCTATCACTAATTCGTGGGTGCGGGTCTGCCCAGCGTAGTGAGGCAGGTAACAAGGGGCGTGATGCCCCACCCCCCCGAGTTAGTGATATACCATATGCAAACAAGTACAAGAGCCATGATACCAAGACTGACCACAAGACTAGCACCGTCCCATTTAAGAAGGGGCCGGGCCCTTCCCAGTACCAAGGGAAGCCCAAAGGGGAGTTGGAGTGTTATCATTGTCATAAAAAGGGGCACTTTGCAAGAGTCTGTCCTAGCAAACCACCTACAGCTGCTGTGTCTTTGGCCTGCAACATTGGTGTGTCTCCGAAGTCATCTGAGTTTGCCCGGGGCAGTTCGTCAGAGGCTGAGGCACAGCCAATGCAGAAGCACCTGGGAGGCTCGAACCCTGCTCAGGATGTTTTTTGCGACCATAGAGGGTGGGGTTGCGTGATGTGGGCGGGGCGCAAGCATGGAGTAGAGGTCTTGCGTGATACGGGTGCTTCCCAGACTCTGATGAAAAACTTGACTGGCTACCCTATAAACGCGGCTCGGGTGGTGGTGGTGCAGGGTATTAATGCAACTCGGTCATACCCGCTGGTGCGGTTGGAGTTGGAGGTGGATGGTGTGGCACGTGAATTGGATGTCGGGATTGTGGAGAAACTGCCAGTGGAGGGCGTCGACCTTCTTCTCGGCAACGACTTTGCAATGCCCGCTTCTGAGGTTCTACCCTTAGTCGTTGCCGAGAGGCCGGCCGACGTGAGTAGGGAAGAGCAAGAGTGGGTCGAGCGGTGCCAGACACAACCCATGGCGTGTGTGTTGTCACCCGAGCTCAGGCAGCTAAAGTGTCACAGCCTAGTCCTCCGTCTTCAGACCAGCGGAGGAACGATCAACAGGAGGAGGCTAAAGCTGGAGTTGGTTTTAAGAGTTTTGACTCGGCGGCTCTCCTGGGTGATTCAGTATTAGCACCATTACTTAATTCTGGAGTAGCCCCTGGCCCTGTCATCGAGAGTGACGAGGCTGGGCATGACGAGTCTCACGACAGCAACGTTATGTACATCGAGAGAGACAGAGGGAGCAGCCCAGTATCGGGGAAGGTCATGCATTGCTCCGGGAGCAGTTAGATTGCTTGGCACCCTCAGATATACGTCGGTTGCAACTAGAGGACCCTGAGCTCCAAACGTGTGCTAATGGAGCTGTAGAGCTCGACGAGGACGGCGATGCAAAGCCAGGAGATTTTTTTTTATTTAGAAGGCATCCTCTATAGGCGTTTTCAAGACCCTAAACGTAGTTGGCAAGAGGGGTCCGGAGTAGTGGACCAGTTGGTGGTGCCACGGGAGTGCAGGGATAGCCTACTGAGGTTGGCGCATGACATACCACTGGCAGGACATCTAGGGGTGAGAAAAACGGTGGCGGCTTTAGAAAAATTGTTTTGGTGGCCGGGGTTGAAGGGGCAGGTGGTAACCTGGATAGCAAGGTGTCATACGTGCCAGAGGGTTGGAAAACCTAACCAAACAATTCCGAGAGCCCCGTTGCACCCCATTCCTGTCAGTGGACCGCCCTTCAGTAAGGTCATATTGATATGGTCGGACCCCTACCCCCTACTAGTGCCGGTAATAAATTTCTATTAACTATCATGGATGTGGCCACTCGTTATCCTGATGCATATCCAATGAGAAATGGCACAGCGAAAACTGTTGTCCGGAACCTGCTCTTGTATTGCTCGCGGTATGGTTACCCGCAAGAGGTGCAATCGGACCAAGGCTCTAATTTTACATCTAATCTGTTCAAACAAACTATGATTCAGCATGGCATCAGCACTGTCGTCTCTTCTGCGTATCACCCGGAGAGTCAAGGGGTGTTGGAGAGGTGGCACGCCACGCTGAAAAGCATGCTTCGATGTTATTGCGCAGAGAACGGAAAGGATTGGGACCTTGGTCTGCCGTATGTTTTGTTCGCGGCAAGAGAAGTACCTGGAGAGAGTCTCGGTTTCAGTCCGAATGAGCTTGTTTTTGGGCATCAGGTGAGGGGCCCTCTCCACATGGTGAAGGAGATTAAGCCATGTTCTATGTTGAGATACGTCCTCGAGAGCAGAGAGAGAATGCTTAGAAGTCTGGAGCTGGCCGGGCGTAATTTGGTGAGTTCGCAGGCCCGTATGAAGGACAGGTATGATACTAAGGCGAAACTCCGGGAGTTTCAGGTAGGTCAAGAGGTGTTGGTCCTGTTGCCTTTGGCAGGTCATCCTCTGGCTGCCAAGTACGCTGGGCCTTATCGGGTGGTGTCAAAGATCTCCGATCTAGATTACCTCGTTGCCACTCCAGACCGGAAGAAGCGTAACCAACTATGCCACATTAATTTGTTGAAGGAGTATGTGAGGCGCCCACCTGAGTCACTAGCTGTCCCTGTGTTGACCTGCTGCGGTCATGGTGGAGAAGGAGAGGGGGGCAGCAATGATCAGGTGGATGATAACTGGGATTGTCATGTCTCGGCTGATCAGTGGGCGGGGAATTCGAGCCAATGTGCGCATGATGCTCTGGCGCACCTGCCGGAGGAACAGCAGGTGGCAGTGCAGCGCCTGTTCGATTCATACCCCACTGTATTTGCCGAGCACCCAGGCCTCACTACTCAAGCGGTGCATGACGTCGATGTAGGAGAGCACCCCCCCTTCAAGTCGATACCTTATCGGGTGCCACCCATTAAACTCCCAGCGCTCAGGGATGAGCTGGAGTATATGCTGGCGAGAGGCTTGATCGAGAAGGGGGCAGTACGATGGACTTCTCCTGTCACGCTGCAGCCCAAACCTGATGGAAAAGTTCGGTTCTGCATTGACTTTAGGCGGTTGAACGGGTTGACCCCCACCAATGCATATCCTCTTCCCCGGGTGGATGACAGTGTGGATAAGATCGGGAAAGCAAGGTACTTGACCAAGGTAGACCTCGTCAAAGGCTACTGGCAAGTACCACTGTCTGAGCGGGCTAAAGAGGTGTGCGGGTTTGTGGTGGATGGCAGTACTTACCGTTGCAACGTGATGCCATATGGTCTGAAAAATGCACCGGCCACTTTCCAGAGCTTAATGAACGACATCGTAGCAGACATCCCAAACTGTACTGTCTACCTTGATGACGTGATCATTTATGACAACGATTTCCAAAGTCACTGTGAGCACATAGAAGCCTTATTTAGTCAACTTAGTAAAGCAGGCTTGGTGGTTAATCTGGGCAAGTGTGACTTTGTGCAAGCCACGGTGCAGTATCTGGGGTTTGTGGTTGGGTTAGGGCAGGTGAGCCCGCCCCAACAGAAGATACAGGCTATCGACTTGTTCCCCATGCCGACCACCAAGCGGCAGATCATGAGATTTTTGGGCATGATTGGGTATTACCGCCGCTTTATAAGAGGTTATTCTACTGTGTTAGCTCCTTTGACAGATCTACTAGCTAAAGATAAAAAGTTCCGCTGGGCACCTGAGTGTGAGCAGGCGTTTCGAGTAGTTAAACACCTTTTATGCACTCACCCTATCCTCAGGGCCCCGGACTTTGAACGACCATTTCAGTTGGCGACTGATGCCAGCGGAGTAGGGGCTGGTGCCGTACTTTTGCAGACAGACGAGGAAGGTCTTGAGCATCCAATCAGTTTCTTTTCAAAGAAATTTAATTCAGCACAGAAAAACTATTCGGTTGTTGAAAAGGAACTGCTGGCAATCGTGTTAGCGTTCAGACACTTTGAGGTCTATGTTCCTGCCTATGGGCCAGTTGTGGTAGTGTATACCGACCACCACCCGCTTAAATTCCTCAATCAATTCCACAACCGGAATATGAGGCAGATCAGATGGTCGCTCATGTTGCAAGAGTACAACTTAGACATTCGCCATATTGCCGGTTGTGAGAATGTGATTGCGGACTGTTTGTCGCGGGTGAAGGATCCGGGGTAGGCTACCACAGTATGTTGGTATAGCCTCCTGTCTTGGCTCGCGGTGTATTTTTGCGCTGGTGCTTGTTGGCTCGCGTGTGTAGCATCAGCGTAGGGTCGCAGGGCAGGAGTTGTTGGCTTTGATTAGAAGAAAATTAGGCTACAACTATAGTAGCCGCCAAAAACAACATTAAAATAAAATATGAAAATTAAATAAAAACTCTTTCTTTTTGATAATTAATTTTAAGATAATATTGTAGGTGAGTACTGAGTGCAGATGATTTTCCCTCAGTAGGCTGTGCTTCTTAAAGCTCGCTCTGGGAGCACAATGTTATGAATTAATGTATTATATTTGGGAAGGGTGATAAGATTTGTTTTATATATAAATGTTGTTGTATTTTATTTGAGGAGACTAAGCTTGCATTCCATGAGTGGCAGAGTGGTTAGGAGTGGCAGATTCTAGCGACATTCTGCCTGTTCAGATATGGGCTCATGGTTGAGTGTCCCATATCTTGGGGGGATGTGACGCCTCCCGGCATTAGCAGAATGGTTGCGTGGGGCATTGCAGCTCGCTAGCGCTCGCCAGGATAGGGGGATGGGCTGCAGTTGTCATAGAATGATCTGCTTTATTTAATTAGTGGCCTGTTGCCACAGACAGTCTAGAAATGGTCTTTGTTTTGGTCTGTGACCGCGCCTTATATTTTATATTCGCTATAATATAAATGTTGCTTGTGTGGGAGGCGAGCGAGAGAGGGTGAGGGAGTACACCTGGCAGCGGGGTGAGGTATGACGCGGCTCGCTTGGGCGCTGACGGCGTTGGCGGCCGGGTGGTCAACTAGTCCCTTCCCATCGCGGCCTCGTGTTCTTTACCAGCTCAGAGCTTGCCTGACACGCGTATCGCCTACATCCTTTGCAATTCTGTCCCCCATACTCGCCACTTTGCATACTATTTCTCTCTCTCGACTTCTCCTTTCTCATTCTCTAATCTTTATTAAACTCAACATCCCTTCTGGTTTCAGCATAGACGTTCACCGTCGACCAGTCGTATTGTACGCGAAGCTCTCAGATATTTCCATGTATTAGGTTAAGGAGGTATTATGCTTTATTGAGGTTAGAGAGACGGACTTTTCCGTATGTGTCCTCTCTCGGGAAGGTTGTAGACCGGTATATGTCTCCCTGGCAAGGTGTTGAGTGATTCTGCTTGGTTATCTAAAGCTAGACTAGGGGTAAGGTTACTGTGTCGTTGTCTCCGATGTGTGCAGTGTTAGCTAAGCCCTGCACGACATCGACAGGTACTGTGGGAGCCTAAGTTGTCTTCGGGTGGGTTTACTTTGCGAGCACAGCGCTGTGGTGTGAGACGGCCATAGCCTATCCCTGACAACATAGTGCTGCCTCTTTGTGTTGACTTCTGAGGGATCGCCAGGATAGAACTAGGTACTAGAGACCTAGATTTATCAAGAGAGCATCGCCGTCATATAACGTAATCTTCATTATACCACCTTCGGACAACGTTAGGCTACGAGCCGCATCCTCGCCCATTGTTGCCCTGCCTTGATACCCCAGCTAGACTTTATTAACTGAGCAGACACTGGTTAGAGATAAGCCCCCATTATTATATGTATGCAGCATTATTATTCACTGCACTTTTGAGCCGAGGTTGTTGTTGAGTTGCACAACCCTAGTAGGCTGTTGCGTTGTGTCACGAAGCATTTCTTTAGTTGTCGAGCATTACTACCTTTGCGCAGTCTTTATTATTCGCCTGCCTATTATTACTATATGACCTAGTATTTATTGTGACCCGTATTCTGCATTATAATTGTTCAAGATTCTTTACGAACATCTTCCCAGCATCAGACTTATTTCAGAAGTTTCCAGTTGATGTTGCAGGACTAGCATTGCACTTTCTTTAATACAGGAGTGCCAGTTATTTGAGTATCTACCGTAACGTTAATTAATCACGTTAACTATCTTTTCTTTGTGTAACCTAATCGAGTAATCTTTTACTGTTTGAGAATAGGCTGTTTCATCGAGCGTCAGCCTAGTGTGTGTGCACCAGTTACCGAGTCATAGGATACCTCGTTGTCCAGGCACGACTCAGTGCGGTAATGGTGTTTTGTTTTCCAGTGTTTAAGGCAGGGGTTGGATCTAGTGTTACCGTTGTTGCATTTTTGCCATTATCTAGTCCAATGTTGAAGAGCCCTGTGTCTTTGAGAACCTGGATCGTAACACAAGCAACAACAGATCTAGTGACCCTTCTAGGTTGCTTGTCCTCCAAAATACTGAGGATCAAGTGTCCAAACAGTGGTTTAGAGTGGGCAAGGGAACATTGGAAAGGGAATTACTGCCCTGGAACTAATGTCCGTGGCAGGATTAGTAAGTTAGTAGGGGACAGATGGGTTAGTAACTGAGGGAGGGATAAAATAAAGTTATTCATTTACAAACGCAGTCAGTCGCGGGTTTGATGCGAGATATTTGTCTAGGCGGAGTATAAATGAATCAACGGTGATGCAGTCTATAACGTTTCGGGGAAGCCCATTCCACAAGTTGACAACTCGATTGAAGGAGAAATTCTTAGATTCGTGTGAGCTAAAAGATTTACCAATAATTTTGCAACCGTTTCCCCGCGTGTAATTAGATTGGTCGATAGTGAAGTACTTACTACAGTTCATATTGTCGATGCCTTTGATGATTTTGAACACTTGAATTAAATCACCTCTTAATCTGCGCTGGGTTAAAGGAAATAGATTTAATTCTCTAAGACGTTCTTCGTATGGTTTGTTCTTTAGGCTAGGTATCATTTTGGTGACTCTACGTTGAACTCGTTCTAGCTTGTTTATATCTTTTTGGTAATAAGGGCACCAGGATTGAACGCAGTATTCCAGAAGAGGGCGGACTAAGGAATTGTAAAGGGTTAGGATAACTTCTTTGGATTTATGCTCAAATGACCTGCCTATAAAGCCAATTATTTTGTTTGCCTTCTTAACAACTTCTGAACATTGTTGACTCGGTTTTAGGTTACTCGATATTGTTACTCCCAGATCGGTTTCTCTGTTTACATTCTTAAGCTGAGTGCCATTCATCGAATAGTTTGCTTTCTCATTTAGGTATCCGATATGTAGTACTTTACATTTATCCGCATTGAAACTCTTTTGCCAAATTTGGGCCCAACATGACAATTTATCTAGATTGTGTTGCATATCGTCAACTTGTTCTTTTGAGAGTACGCTCTTTGCAATTTTTGTATCGTCAGCAAATTTTGAGATTGTACAGGGGAGACCCTCATCTATGTCGTTGATGTAAATTAGAAAGAGAATTGGTCCTAGTACCGATCCCTGGGGTACCCCGCTACTTACATTGGTCCATTTAGATGCCTTACCGTTTATGACTACTCTTTGCTTTCTGTCGCTGAGCCAATTTTCTATCCATTTCAACACACCGTCTTGTATTCCATGCGCTTTTAGTTTTAGCAGTAAACGTTTGTGGGGAACTTTGTCAAAGGCCTTTTGAAAATCAAGGTATATAATATGTACAGCTTTACTCTCATCGTAGAGGTTGAGGATATCGTGGAAGAAGTCTAAGATGTTTGTTAAACAGGAACGTTTTTTACGAAAGCCGTGTTGAGTATCTTTAAGTATGTTATTTTCCTCTAAGTGATTTACGAGTCTGTCTCGTATGACCGTCTCTAGCATTTTACATACAATTGAGGTTAAGCTAATTGGACGATAGTTACTGGGTAGGGATTTGCTGCCTTTTTTTAATATCGGTGTTACGTTGGCTAGCTTCCACTGATCAGGCATAGTTCCAGACTGCAAGGATTTATTGAATAGTAATGTCAGTGGTTTGGAGAGCTCATCCTTAGCTTCCTTTAGAACTCTAGGTGAGATTGTATCAGGTCCAGGCGTTTTATTTACCTTAAGTTTATCTAAACAATTCAATACTTCTCTCTCTGTAACGGTGATATTGCTTAGAACATCCGAATTATCAATCTGAATCGGCGATGGTGTAGGGATATCACTGAGGTCTTCTGTTGTAAAAACTGATGCAAAGAAGGTATTGAGGGCATTAATCATTTGTACTTCGTCTTTGGTGTACTCTTCATTTTCATCGACTAACGGTCCAACAGTTGAAGTAACTACTTTTTTCTTTCTGATATAACTATAGAATTCTTTCGGGTTTGTTTTACTTTGATTCGCAATATGTAACTTTAAGGTCTTTTTACTTTGCTTAATTTACTTTTTGGCTTTGCGTCGTAGCTCTACAAATTTCACCCGTTCTTCGTCATTTTGTGAGGATTTTAATCTATCATTAGCAAATTTGTTAGCAAGCAGGCAGTTTGAAATATCTTTATTCCACCATTTGGGCTTATTATTATGGCCTGGACGCCGTATTTTCGATGGTATGCTGTCTTGCACTGCTTTTAGGTAAGTGGTTTCGAATAACTTCCAAGATGT
Source organism: Paralithodes platypus (assembly GCA_032716605.1). Classification (NCBI taxonomy): domain Eukaryota; kingdom Metazoa; phylum Arthropoda; class Malacostraca; order Decapoda; family Lithodidae; genus Paralithodes; species Paralithodes platypus. The sequence continues at coordinate 28,489,286 of CM064573.1, read as the reverse complement.
ATATATGTCGTTATTGTTAATTTAAAAAGCTCCAGTCAGTTTCTTTAAACATAGCTCTAAGTTTATGGAAGTTTGCTTTCTTGAAATTAGGGACTTTTTCGATGCTACTATTTGGTTCGTTACTAGTAAACTTTAAAGTGAAAGTTATCGTACGATGGTCGCTGTTACTGAATTCATCACCAACATTCAAATTCTCTATTAATTCTTCTTTTGTTGCAAGTACAATGTCAAGAACGTTATTACCGCGGGTCGGCGTTCGAACAAATTGATAAAGCGAACTCTCTTGCAAGTTCGTATACAAGTCATGTCCGGAGTGTGAAGTTAGAGTATCGCCCCACTTGGTCACAGGTAAATTAAAGTCGCCAAAAATTACGGTATCTTGTCAGTTACTTACATCTGCAATTTGTTCGTAAATTTCTCGGTCAGTTTGCACTGATTGAGCTGGAGGTCTGTATATTAATGCAAGTATTATTTTTGTACCTTTATTATTCTTTATTAGCACAAAAGATGCGTCGACGTTCACAATTTGAGGTTTTGACAAAAGGGTAGGGTTAAGACTTTCTTTGATATAAAGTGAAACGCCACCTCCATTTCGATTTATTCGGCTTTTCTCAAACATTACATAACCGGGAAGTGAATACTCTGCTAAAAAGTCTCTATCTTCTGTATTGAGCCAAGATTCTGTTATGCCAATCACATCATAATTTTCTGTAAACACTAGCTCCTCTAAATCTGAAAATATATTGCGTATGCTACGAGCGTTTGCATAGAAAACCTTTAAATTTGTTATTTTAGAACTCACGGAACGCTCTTTAATTATATTTTTGGTTCTTGTCGGATCTACATTTATGTTCATGGCTGTCCTCGGTCCTCGCTGTCTTCGGTCTTTATCGCTGGTGGTCCTCGGTTGCCTCTGTTTTTTTCTTGGCGTTGGATGATTTATGTCACTGCTGCTTCTTCTCGGATGGCGTTTTTTGATCCATGGCTGCGGACTGCTTCGTGTAGGAGACGACCCATGCGTGCTGAACCCACAGGGTTTAGATGAGTGCCATCCTTGCGGAACAGAGTAGGCTGGTTGTAGAAGTTGTCCCAGAGGTTGATGAATTCAACTTCTTCCCTCAGACACTAATATTTTAGTCGGCTATTTGTGCTGAAGGCCTTGTCGTAGAATTTGTCAGGTGCGTCGATCTTGGGGAGAATGCCTGAGATGATGATATTCCTTGACTTGTTGACTTGGGAGGGTGTGTGCCGCGCCGGGTCTCCTCTCATGAATGAACCGGTCGGCAATACTTCGTCTTTTTCACCCCCCAAATACTATTCCCACTTGTTTTATTGCTGTTACATATTAATATTTTCATAATAAATTTAAAATAGGCATTAGAATAAGTAATAACAATATTTATCGGATAATGACGATTTTCGTCGGGAATGAGCCTCAATATGTTCACCTGGCGGGCACTTTCAAATACTATAGCTTCGCCGTTTAAAGGTTAAGGTCAAATAATAGGTCAAATAATAGGTCAATAATAAGAATCAATTCTCTGAATTTTGGGCATTCTTGTCTACAGAATGATTTGATCACTAAATCCTGGATTCACAGTGATACCAGAAATTATGTTGGGGAATTTGAAATACCTGGATATAGAATGTTCCACAAAGACCGAACCATGTACGAAGGGGGCGGAATTCTTTTGTACATCAGAGATTTTCTAAATCCAATTGACTGTAAGATCAGGTCAGAACATAGACTGCTTGTATTAGATCTCAATCTAGAAACTCTATTTTTTTTTTATTTTTTTTTTCCAACTTACTTCCTCTCGGGCATAGGCTGAGAGCCTTAACATTCACCGCTTTACAATGAACAGTGAAGCCCGTGAGGTCGTGTTCCAGTCTAGGGAGTGAGACATGTGAAGCACGTAGAGTACAACGAGCACCTGCCATCTTGCCTTCACATGAGGCACGGTGCTCACTCATGGCCCGAAACGACCCCATCTCTGAAGCCACCTTGTTCCCATGCTTCACTGTCTCACCCCCTACACTCGGACTCTCACACTTACACAGACACAACGCCACCTGCTGATCAGATAACTCACCAGGCATTGCACCCCTATAGCATATTTTGAATATGGGAATATTCATACAGTGCTATTTAATCAGGAAACAATGAGGGTATTTTATTGACGTTTGGGTGGGCTTGTGGTAATGCACTGATACCAGGTACAGCACAAATTCCATCCCAATAATATCTTTCCATTGATACATCGGGATTTGAACCCGGGACCTTTGGATTACCAGGCCAGTGGCAAGACCACTCCACCACACCTCCCCTAAATCTATAGGATTGTTCCGGTGCACAGGCCTCCAAATCAACATTTTGAAAAGGATGAACGTCTGTATACAAGACTGAGTGCTGTTATTGAGGGTAAAACCAGTGTGATCTTAGGTGACTTCAATTGCCTAATAAAGTGGGAAGCAAGAACTGCTGATGTTGAAAGTAGGTGTCTTGTGGACTTTGGTAATAATAACTTTTTGACCCAGTGGGTGAACGAGCCAACTAGAGGCAACAATATAATAGATCTTGTTTTCACCACTGAAGAAGAAAGTGTGACCAGCTTATCTGTTGGGGAACCACTTGGAGGTAGTGACCACAATCTAGTTAGGTTCTCGCTTTGCACCTTTAGCAGCAGACCCACCAGTCTTCAGAGTGCAAAGCAAGATTTCCGTTGTGCAAATTTCGAAGGCCTTTGAGGAAGCTTATCAATGATCAGACTAGAGGGTGATGATGGTAATGCGATTTGGTGCTAATTCAAAGAGCAGTTTATGGATCAACAAGCTTCATTCATTCCTACTTAACTTGCCAAATCAGGTTCAACCCAACCAAAATGGTTCACAAGTGAAATCTCTTATAAAGGATGCAAAACAGAATGAAGAACTCAGGGTTGCGGCCCTCTGCAAAGAGAGTCCTAAAGAGTTCTTTAGCTATGTGAACAGCAGGAAGCCAATCAAAAGTAGCATTGGGCCTCTAAGGGATCCAACAGGCCAACTATAATCCTGTAACACTGATATAGCTAAATCCCTAACCGACTATTTTACCAGTAACATACCAAGTCCAGGATTAGTGCATGAGTATAAAGTTTTTAGAACAATACCCCAGAAGAGGTAGCAAAAATAATAGATAAGTTAAATAGGTTCAATTCATCCGGCCCAGATAGCTTTCTTCCTCGAGTTGTACGAGAAGTGCGAGATGAAATCGCACCTTTCTTGGCAGAAAATATAATAAATCACTGAAAACAGGAAACTGGCCAATGTGATCATAATCTTTAACCCGTCGAGCCCCGGCTAGTTATTAATAAATGTACCACCAGAACCCGGCCGTTTTTGAAAATATGTTTTTTTTCCAGAAACAATAGCGAATGGGTTAGGAATGAAGGAAAAACCACGAAAAACCGATCAAAAAGCTCAAAGAATGGTCCTACAGAGCCCCCGAAAAAGGATTTTACAAGAGTAAAAAATTGAAGGCAATTTCCCCCCAAAAACATGCTTTTGCGCGCTCACGCGCACGCGCACGCGGTTGGACTTTGAGAGTTTTCAACCATCGTCATGGGTGCGTGGGATACTTACACAGTTCCCATACAAATCTGAGCCCTCTAGGTTGAGCCACTCTGAGCCTTACAACTGAGCTAAAAGGGTGACTCGTCAGGCGAGTCGCTGGGGCTTGGCGTTACATACATAGGTGACTCGTCAGACGCGTCGCTGGGGCTGGCCGGGTTAAGAAAGGGGATCATGAGTGTCCCAAGAATTATTGGTCAATTAGCTTGACTTATATCATTGTAAACTCTTAGATGGGATACCAGGATACAAGATAGTTGAATACCTAGAAATCCACAGTTTAATTGCAGATTCCCATCATGGATTCAGGCGAAGCCGATCATGTCTTTCCAATTTGCTGGAACATTTCCATGAAATTCTGACAGAGTATGACAAAAGTAGAGCCATAGACATCTTTTGCTTTGATTTAAATCAAAGCTTTTGCCAAAGTGCCCCATTGCAGGCTAATGTCAAAAGTGAGAGCACTAGCTAGGTATCAATACAGAGGTCACAAATTGGATAGAAAGTTAGCTAACAGGTAGACAACAATGAGTGGTAGTCAATAGTGTTTCTTTTGAGTGGACTCAAATCACTTTTGGAGTTCCACATGGATCTGTCCTAGACCCACTTCTGTTTATCATATATATCAGTGACATCGATATTGGTCTGTTGATTGTGATCTCCAAGTTGCAGATGGCATAAATCTTGGAATGCATGTGAAGGGCCCCAAAGGGATTGAACAGCTCAGGATGGACCTCAAGAGACTGGGTGAATGGTCGGAGACATGGTAGATGCCTCAACACTTGGAAAAGTGCAAGGTAATGTATATCGGCCAAGCTATCCCAAAGTCAGGCTATTCGCTATTGGGAATGCCTCTAGAATTGACTGACTTGGAAAAAGATTTGGGTATTCTGATTAGCAGTGACTTACTTTTCCAAGTAGTGCATTGAAGTAAAGAAGAAAGCTCAGGAATGATTGGGCTATATTAAGAGGCAATTTAAGTATAGAAATAAGGAAATAGTCCTCACACTCTACAACACACTGATATGGCCTCTCTTGAAGTATGCTGGTAACTTCTGATCTCTAGCACTCAGGAAAGATATACACCGACTGGAAAGAGTATAAGCTAGGGCTACAAAGCTTATTTCATCGAATAGAAGACTGAGCTATGAGGACCGGGTGATAGCTCTTGATCTATTTCCGTTAGAGACATGCAGATTACGAGGTCAGCTTATTGAAGTTTTGCTAATACTTAACCCGTTCAGTTCCAGCGACGGCAGAGAGCCGACAATAGATAAATCACTCCCAAGTCCCAGCGACGGCTGCCAACCGTCCGTAATATACGATTCTTGTAACTGCCAGTGTCAGATAATACCTGGTACCACAATGTTTGAGCACTGCTCTAAGACCTTGGCAACACTTCTCAGCTTATATCCAAGCCCCCACATGCTGGGAGAGGCAGTATTATTCTATCTTTTGAGGTGGGAGTTTGTTACATCTGGCCTCTGAATCCATTTTGGCCACATTCCTTGGGACTGGGGGGTACATTTATGATTGTACCCTATGGTACAGTAGGGGTTAATAGATTTTACAATGTGGATTATAGCAAAATGTTTAGCCTCAATACAAATACAACACGCTACCATGGCTGGAAATTATAATTGAAAAGGTACAGCACTTGTATTTGTGGAAACTTCTTCACATATAAGATCTGTTCTACCTGGAGCAAACTTGCCTCAGAAGTTGTAAACAAGTCTTCAGTTGAGCAGTTCAAGAAAAGAGTTGATAGTATTTTGCACACTCAATAATGAGCGTAGTGCACTAAACAGTCTCTCTCCTTCTACTTCGAGTATCTCCCCAGAATGGACCACAAGGACTCGGAGATACTAACAAGTCATTGTAACTCCTTGTAACTCACTCTCTCTCACACACACACACTCTCTCTCTCTCTCTCTCTAACTAAGTGTGTGTGTGTGTTTGTTAATTGATTTCTACCACCACTCTCTCTCTTTCTTTTCAATGTATAAACAACCTCTCTCTCTAAGTGTGTGTGTGTGTGTGTGTGTGTGTGTGTGTGTGTATGATGGAGGCACTAGAATATCCAAAAAATAGTACACCCTGTTCCAAATAAGAAGGCTAAAACTCTTGGGCATTAACCTCTATAACTCACAAAAGACTAGAGTATTGAGCTAATATTTCTACCACTTAGGAAGGGTCAGCCATGGAATAGGTGAAGAAATGTGCAGCCCATTTGCTCTAGCCTTTATTTAGTAACAACAGTTATGGTTCAAGATTTCTGGTCTACCAATTTGAAACAGAATATAGCTAAAGATGGAGTGGACCCTAACTTCTCTGAGATACTAATTATTCATTGTAACTCCTTGTAACGTTCTCTCTCTCTCTCTCTCTGTCTGTCTGTCTGTCTGTCTGTCTGTCCTTGAATAAAAGCACCGCAGACAGACCAAGGCCGGATCGGAGTAGGAAACAAAACGTTCGAGTTGGAAGCTAATTATGAACATTTTTGGTAATTCGGCTGACTGACCAAATGACGATGTGGAGGACTGATGAGAGAGAGAAAGAGAGAGAGAGAGAGAGAGAGAATACATAGATACACAGACTACACAGAACTTGCGGTCCCTACTAGGTAGTCGGGACTTAATGCTAAAATAGAATTTGCTACAAAGTGGAAGGCAAGGATAGCAAAGAAGAAGGCTTTCTCCCCACCCACCTCTCCCTCCGACCATTGGTCGGCATGAAATTAAGTTGGGGAAAGAAGTCCCCCAGCAGAATGAGAAAACAAAAACACTTCTACTGGGAAATTTATAGTAAAGAACGAAGATGCGAAATATTATATACTACTGATGCTTTTTTTTTGTCAACTATATTACTCACACCTCCTCAAAATGAATGTCTAGACTTCTTTTGAATGTGTCAATTGTCTTACGTTGTACCACTTTCTCTAGCAATTTGATCCACTTGATGACCACACTGTAGGTGAAGAAGTGCTTTGTGACATCGAGATTCGCCCTCCTGGTTTTTAATTTCATTCCATTTCCCCGAGTTAATGAACTATTATCTATTTTGAAAAGTTAATCTACATCAATTTTGTAAAATCCCTTTAGTATCTTGAAACACTCGATTAAATGACCTCCCAATCTTCTTTTCTTAAGTGAATATAAATTTAATTTGTTTAGTCTTTCATAATAAGATTTATTTCTTAGTGACGGAATCAACTTTGTCGCTCTTACGCTGCACCGACTCGAGCTTCCCAATGTCCTTGCTCAGATAAGGAGACCAAAATTGCACACCATATTCAAGATGGAGAGAGAGAGAGAGAGAGAGATTTGCATACATACACTGTTTTAAAGTATTTGCTGAGGACAAATAGTTGAATATGTACGTAGAGTCATCAGCATATGAGTGGATAGGACTAGACTTACAGTTGAGAAGATTATTAATGAATGTTATAAATAAATCTGGAGACAGGACAGAACCCTGAGGAACACCGGAGTTAATAGGTTGAGGAAGTGAGCGATGGCCGTCCACAACCGCAGCTAAATTGAAATTGAAATTGAAATATTTATTTAGTCAAAAATGGATACAAGTGAGATTTAACATACAACATAGAATACAGGCTGAGCCTTTCGAGAGTATATACTCTCTTAAAAGGCACCTTATACCAATAACAAAAACACCCTGGATATTATTAAATATAAACTGCAAAAATATGATCATCCGACCGCCACAAGAATGGTACACACAAACAGTGCTGCTCGGCACACAAATACGCAATTACAAACATCCCTATGGGCACCACCCCAGCCACAACCGAGCGTCCACTCTCACAGTGTACATTTGTTGAGAAATGTATCCATATCTAAGGATAAAAAAAAAATATATACTTAAGCAAAAGACGACCCATGCACCCACATTCATCTCATTCATAAACAATTAAACACATACACACCGACAAATACACACATTTAAACATATAATATAGTTATAAAGTAACACAGACAACATTACATACGATTTTATGCACAAAATGCACCTATGTACAATACAAACACCACCACCACACCATTCAACCTCCCACTCATCACCACCGCCCACCATGAAACAAACACCACCCTACCTCTCACCAGATCACTTCCATGCAACGCAGCCTCTCATCCGGGATCCTCCGGGTACTCCACCACCTTCCTCGTCACGGGACTCGCTGTCACGGAAACATCTAACTTCTGGGGCATCTCCTCGGCTACCTTTCGCATCACAGAGAGGAAATCAAAAGTCAACTCTAAATGTGGAACGTTTAGAACAACAACAGCAGAAGCAACAATAACAAGGAGCGGTCTCACGTGTCTGACACCAACAGACCTCTGCACCTTCCGATAAGCAGCATCCTGCCAAACGACAGGAGGGCGGTGAAGATTCGGCCCCAAGTGTGAGCCATCATCAACAACAGCAGAGAGGGAGGCCCCGTGCTCATCACCGCCGGGCCCCTTCGCCTGTGGACGGTAAACAGCGCGACAGGAAGAGGACATCCTTCTACAATCCTCGCTAAGGAGGTTGTTGCATACCTCTTGTTATTGTTTTTCGTATTGCTTGAATTTGTGACCATAAATGACCATTGATAATTAATCAATTCCCCTTTTCAAGCCTTAATGATCGAGATTTGCTTTTATTCCTTAATTCTTCAAAAAAATAATGATTGTGTTATTCCACTCAATATTTTAGAAAACTAAACTTGTGACCCTTTTAATCTTGATATTGATCAGCATCAGTTAGATTTAGACCCAGATCATTTCTGTATACATACTCATGGCTATAACAATCCAGTATGTGACTATATTTTTCCTAGTTCTTAATACAATAATTTTCGAAACATCCCTGATGCCACGTTCTCTATTTTATTTCATAACATTAATAGTATCCCATCACACCTGGACGAACTCATCGATCAGTGTGTAACTCCTTTAAATGGTTCTTTTGATGTTATTGGTTTGAGTGAAACTAAATTAACTGATGACCTTGAACAATTATATACTATCTCGAATTATCATCTATACACTAACAATTGTACACGTCAAAGTGGTGGCTTGGCACTTTATGTAAAGTTTGGCTTCACCTGCATTGAAAGAACCGATTTGACTGTACAGGACGACAACATTGAGACACTATTTATAGAAATATGTGAGCAACATTCTGAAAATATTATAGTTGGTGTATTGTATGGAAGACCACATACAAATATTGGAGATTTGTATTGTAAATTCAATGAAATTATAAAAAAAAAAAAAAATCATGTAGAAAATAAGATATGCTACATTGCCGGAGATTATAACTTAGACTTATTAAAATCGTCAACCGAAGATCTGGTAGAAGAACATATTGCTGTTTGCTACTCCAATAGATTTTTAATACGATAAATAAACCTACCTGATTAACATCAACTTCAGGGCGGGTGCCCGACCCCGAAAGGGGTTGAAATAGGGGAGCTATCCCCCCGCTAAAGGCGGCTTTCTAGGGCCTTTCCTAGCTGATGCTGAGAGGATTGGGTTCTAGTCATGTGGTGATGGGCTGGTCTATCAGAGTGAGAACTGAGCGATCTCTGCCATACCCATAGCTTACTCTGACTGTTCCTTTAACTTATATATTTTCTAGATCTCAAGTGACGGCGTCTTTTCCGTGGATTGACCTCCCAATCTACCAAGATTGGAAGCCTAAGCGTCACATTTTTCGCTTGCCCCTCAACTTTCTCTTCATAATTGCTGAGGGGCACAGGGCCCTGGGTGGGGCTTTGGTTTCCCGGGCGTTTCTGCACCCTCCTCAGCTCCCCACCATGGAGTGGCTGCGGTCACCCAGGCTTTATTGTGGTCGGCAGGGAGGGTTCTGTGGGGGCGCTCGGTTATGGCCTTGGAATTGCTCGGGGCCTTGGGGCTGTTTGGCCAGGCAGCTTGGGGAACAACAACAACAATAACATCAACTTCAGCCACCCTAATCGATCACATTTGGTCAAATAACTTCCCTAATTGTGTTTGTAGTGGTATTCTGCATGCAAGCATTTCAGATCATTTTCCTGTGTATGCAGTTCATAATAATGTGCACAAGGAAAAAGTAGCGGAATATGTAACTACAGAATATAGAGGCTTTAGTTGCGATAATATAGCTCGTTTCAAACAATGTCTGGAAACTGCCTCATGGGACCTAGTCTATGCATCACGTGACACGAATATTGTATACAATCATTTTTCAAGCATATTCAGTGCCTGCTTTATTAAATATTTTCCAAAGATAGTTAACAAAATTAACGTCAATCATGATTCTAAACCGTATATAGCACCAGAGATAAAATTACTAATTAAAGAAAAAAATATACTACAAAGAAAGTTTGCTGAGAAACCAATCACATATGGAGAGTCGTTCCGTAGAAAACGAAATCAAGTTACGCAAATAATAAGAGACGCCAAATCGAATTATTATAGGACTAAACTAGATGAATGTTCGGGAGATAGCAAAACAAACTTGGAAACTAATAAACAAAGTAATACATAGGAAAAAAACGCACCGAAGTCTGTAATGCCCTAATGTGTAACGGTATGGCGATATGTGACTCTTCTCAAACTGAAAAGTACTTCAACGATTACTTTATCAATATTGGTAAAACTCTAGCTGAACAAATTAATGAACCTAACGTAAACTTCAGATCTTACTTGCAAAACACACATGATTCTACGTAATAGTGTCTCCTATTACTATTACCGAACTTAGAGAAACTATTAATCAATTACGGGATTCCTCACCTGGTTATGACGATATACCAACCAGTATAATAAAAGAAGTAGCTTCATTATTGTCTCCGGTGCTCTTGCACCTATATGCAATACATCATTCTCTACTGGTATTTTCCCGGACAAACTTAAAATTGCCAAAGTTACCCCTATCCATAAATCAGGAGACACTAGACTAATGAAGAATCACCGTCCAATATCAGTGTTACCTGCTATTAGTAAGATACTGGAAAGATTAATGTTCAATAGAGTTTATTCCTTTTGTACAGACAATAATGTTATTACTAACTCTCAGTATGGACTCAGGAGGGGACGATCGACTGAGACCGCACTTGTTAATTTCACCAACGATGTCTTGAGCTCATTTGATAATAACTGTTATACAATAAGTACATTCCTTAATCTTTCGAAAGCCTTCGATAATGTGGACCATAATATATTACTTGCTAAATTACAACATTATGGTATTAGGGGTAGGGCTAACTCTTGGTTTAAATCTTACTTAAGTAACCGTACACCATACGTATGTTATAATAAATGTGTCTGTCTCCGAAGCTCAAGAAATCTCATTAGGTGTCCCTCAGGGACCTATACTGGGACCTCTTCTCTTCTTACTCTATATTAATGATACTGTTAACTCCAGTAAAGTGGTAACATTCATTCTGTACGCTGACGACAGCACCATCTATGCCAGCCACCAGAACCTTCCCTCTCTGATAGACATGATGAATACCGAGCTAACTAAAGTAAAACACTGGATCGATTCAAATAAATTAACACTAAACTTTGATAAAAGTAATTATATTGTTTTCCATAAAAACAAATACATACCCATAAACTTAGAACCTTTAAAACAAATACATACCCATAAACAAATACATACCCATAAACAAATACATACCCATAAACAAATACATACCCATAAACAAATACATACCCATAAACTTAGAACCTTTAAAAATACAAAACACAAAATTGGAAGAGAAAGAGAACACCAAATTCCTCGGTATTCAAATAGATCACCAACTGAAATGGAATCTTCACATTGAGACATATGAAACAAAATAAATAAGTACTGGGGTATTCTTCATCTTACCAGGAACGGTCAGAAAAGAAATAGAGACAAAGTGACAGAATTAGGGACAAAATTTAGATCCAAAGTCAAAGGTACTGTATACATCCTGTATCATAATTTTTTTTTTTTTTTTTATTTATATTTATTATATTTTTCAATGCATAACGTTATATTGTCGTGAATGATCAAGTACAATTATATATATATATATTATGAACATGAATGATGAGTGTATATGAGCGGTGGTAAGTGGACAGGTAAGTGGAGTGATAAGTGGACAGGTAAGTGGAGTGGTAAGTGGGCAGGTAAGTATAATATTAGGCCAGTAAATTAACCAACGTTATGGGGGTACTACGGTATACTTAGGTTGTTCTTGGTTGAGTGTTAAGGGGAGGTTTTCTAGTTTGCTTTATCGACCTCCATCACATTTAAAAAAATATCCCCAGATCGAGATAAAGGTGTTCATTTTTCGGTAGAAAATGCCGGTTGCTCCTAAATTACAATCTCGCTATCGCTCGCCTGGAAAAAATCGACACCTTAATGTCACAAAAGGTCTTAAAATGGACATAAATGAGGCGAAGAGTTCTTAAAATCGCCAATCAAAAGGAGCGAAAATCTAAATATCTCAAATCAAATGGGGCTAAACATGAGGGTGAAGGGAGTCCAATTAAAGACCAAATAAAAAAACTTAAGTGAAACTTCCCTTAACTGCCACGTCCCCATCTTGATGACTCAGGTATTATCAACATTGTATAGCCAAATATGCCGAGACATAATAGTTACCTCCACCATCTAAGTTAGACGGGAGGTTATGGTATTTGCCTCCATTTGTCTATTTGTCTGTGTGTAAACAAGATATCTCACACAATTTGGTGGACAAATATGAATGCGCCAAGGAAGAAGTGATTCAATATAGGAGGCGATCCGGATCATATCCTGGAAACCAGATCCAGAAATAAATGTAGTCTATCTATCTATTGCCAGACTCCATGATCCTCGCAAGGGTGGTAAGGATCCAGCCATCGTAGGTGGAGGCATGCACTTCATAGAGTGCTCCTCTAGTTTCATATGTGTCCATTATGTATTGATATATTAGCTGCTAAAAGATTGAAGTTTATGCCAGGTAAAACATACAATATAAACTTATGACCGTTTATCACAATAGCGGTTTTAATTATTAGGGTTTTTCACCTTTGATACTTAAGGGGAGACTGGCCGTTTGTTTGGTCTATTAATTCATTTATTCATATATTTGTTTTAGTTTCCTAGCTAGACCTCCATCAAGCTTAGAAAAACACCCCCTAGACCCCTCTTCAAGATTAATTTGTATATTTTTTCGGTAGAAAAATGTCCCGGCTAAAGGCCGGTTCCTCTTAAAATTGCAGGCTCGCTTTCGCTCGCCAGGAAATAATCGACACCTAAATGGCACGAAAGGTCTTAAAATTTACAAGGAAATGGGGCGAAAGGTGTTAAAATCGCCAAACTAATGGGCCGAACGTCTTATAATCTCAAAACTAGTGGGCCCAAACATTAGGGAGAAGGGGGTCCAGAAAAACGGTCTGCCTCCCCTTGAGCTTCAGTCAATATCAAACCATTTAATGGGAGGTTTTTGTTTTTTGGGCCCCCGTCTCTCATGTATCTACCTATAATGTATATGCTGTGTGTCTGGTGGAAAGATGTAGCAATCAATAATTACTAAAGCATGGATACAGTTTTCAATTTGCCGCACATACTTCGTTATTCATCATTCCAGTAACATTGTGATATTAGCAGAGCCTCCCAACCCGCCTCCCTAACTCAACTTCCTGACTTCTACCTCAGGTCGCTCTCACTCTCTCTCTCTCCCTCTATCTCTCTCTTATGAAGGTATGCATGACATGTCCTTTCCATTTCTAACTATTCCGTAAATTCCTCCAAGCCCTGCAAGGTTTTTCCCTCGTGTTTGCATGGACAACAAATTGCCAGAGGGAACGGAGGGTGGAGAGATCTTTGCTATCCTTTCCTTCTAACTTCTCTTGCACTTAGGGATGCCATCTCTACTAGGATTAAGTCCTAGCCACCTCGCAGGGATCGTAAGATCGGTATGACCATTGTATTTATGTAAATCTTTGAAATTCTTTGTAAATCTCTCTCTCCAAGTGCATCGGATACTTTGAAACTAGGATGGAAAGTAGAAGGTGGAGTGAGAGAAGGAGATTGGGTTTGGGGAAGGACGGAGAGTGGGGGGGGGGAGGTGTTGGAACTAACAATATTACATGTTACTGGAATGATAAGGAACGAAATATGTGCAGCATGATGTATAATTGCCCACATCTGTAATATTCCTCGTTGCTATCTTATGTAGCCTAAGTCAAATTAGTATGAATACATTGCGAGTGTGGTTTCTTTTAATTATCAGTTGACTAATCAGATGAGCTAACCACTGCAAAAGAAACTACACTCGTAATGCAATCATGCGCATTATATTTCCATGTGTAAGATCACAGAGAGGAACATAACTTATGTGGGCAATTGTATAATATACTTCCATACATAAGATCACAGAGAGGAACATAACTTATGTGGGCAATTGTACATTATATGTCCATGTATAAGATCACAGAGAGGAACATAACTTATGTGGGCAACTGTACATTATATTTTCATATATAAGATCACGGAGAAGAACAGAACTTATATGGGCAACTGTATATTATATTTCCATGTATAAGGTCACGGAGAGGAACACTACTTATGTGGGCAACTGTACCTATGTGATTTGTAAACAACAGTGTGGACGCTCATCTCCACTATCTATCCTCGAGGGGGTGGCCAAGAATGAGCTTCCTAAATGCACCTCTGTCATCCATCAAATAGCACCCCTCCACCCACCCCACACCACTTTCACTCATCAATTGTTCAACTCCATCCTTCTATATCACTCTCGGTTTACTTCTCCCCTTACTTTGACTCATATCTATATATCTATCTGTCAGTCTAGCTACGATATATATATATATATATATATATATATATATATATATATATATATATAATTATATATATATATATATATATATATATATATATATATACCGGTATATATATATATATATACTGTATATATTATATTATAACCTTCAATATCTTGTTAACGGTTGAGATCTAGAATTGTTTCTATAAACAAATTTAAGCTTTGAATACCTTGCTTTATCATTTCCAAAATGCATGCCCTTTCCTCCTGGGAAAACCTGTATATATATACCGTATATATTTGTTTTTTCTATGTTGATGAAGAAGACAAAAGGCAGAACTGCCTGTACCGAGTGCCTCCCCCAATTAAAAGAGTGACAGGGCCAAAATCAAGGAACGTTCGAGCCAAAATTCCTGGACACACGGAGTTTGAAGCAATTTAAGTCATAGGAATAAGGGAATATGGATTATGGGAGAGAGTTGCAGAGCTCAGCTGTTGAATAGAAGAAGGTTTGAGAATATAATTTAACTATTGGAATGGAGAGTTGCACAGGATAAGGATGGGATCGTGTTGCAAGACGGGTGCTACGTACTCTACGTAGAGGAGGGGTAGGGGGAAAGTTGTACGTTTACAATAGGTTCGTGCTACTTTTTGGGAAATAGTTACGCGGAAATAGGTTGGAAATCCTTCGAACTTGTTTCCCTCGAACCAATTTTCCAATTTTGAACAGGGACTTGGAAATAGGATCGTATGTAATATTATAAAATGTAGTTGGAAATACGTACGTGGTAATAAGAACGTGTTGATAGTGCAGGGTTTGAAACAGGTACGTGTTCGAATCTTGTTTAAAGTAAACGTCAGTAAGTTCGAAAAGGCCAAAAGCTATGTTGTTGGAATTTCGTTCGAAATGTTGTAGTTTGAATTAGGCTAGGTTCGAAAAGTGCTTATTGGAATTATGTTCGAAATTATCCACTCTGTATTAAATTCGAAATTCGGAAATCAGTTCGAAAATCCTTCGAAGTTGTTTCCCAATTTTACCAATTTTCCGATTTTGAAGAGGGACTTGGAAATAGGACCGAATGTAATATAATATAATTTAGTGGGAAATATGTACATGGCAACAAGTACGTGTTGATAGTGCATTTTATCTATCTATCTATCTATCTATTGTCTGACGCCATGATCCCCGAAGGGGTGGGCACGAACGAACCCCCCCCGTGCACCTCTGTCTCCAGTCAGTCGACGCCCCTCCTCCCAACCAGCACTGCCTTCATTCATATACTTCCTCACTCCATCCTTCCACCTCTCCTTCGGTCTACATCTCCCTCTCTGTCCTTCCACCTCGCTCACGTACACCTTCTTAGTCATTCTCTCGCTTCCTATACGTCCCATATGGCCGAACCATCTCAAGTTGTTCCTTTTCACACTTTCCAGCACATCTACCTCCACACCCAACCTCCTTCTTACTTCCTCATTCGTCTGTCTATCCCTCCATGTAACTCCGCACGCACTTCTCAAGTAACTCATTTCCACCGCTCTCACTCTTGGTCTGAGTCTCTCCACGAACGTCCATACTTCGCTTCCGTAAGTTAGTGTCGGGATTACCACACTTTCATGCAAGGACTGCTTCACTTCCATACTGACCACTCTATTTCTTGTTACTGCTTTCAACGTTCCTACAACCCTCTGCCCCTGTTGCACCCTCTCCCGCACTTCTTCATCCACAGTCCCATCTTACTCAACACACTGCCCAGATACTTAAAAGAGCTGACGATCTCCATAGCCTGACCGTTCAACTTCACCTCACACTCTGTGACTTCACCCCTTTTGAAGACCATAACCTTGCTTTTCCCCGCATTTACCTTCAAATTCCGTTTTTCGCACACTGTTCCAAATTCATTTACCAGACCCTGCAACTCCCATGCATTTTCGCTCATCAGAACTGTGTCGTCCGCAAACAGCAGTATAGACAGCTTCCACTGATTTCCCTCCCTTTTCAGTGATACACCAACATCCACTGCTCTTCCTAGTATTTCTTTCATGACTCCATCCATATATACAGTAAACAACCACGGGGACATCACACACCCCTGGTTCAACCCAACACTCAGGTCAAAGAACTCGCTATGCTCATTCTCCACACGTACTGCTGCCTTTGCACCCTCATACATGCTCTTCACTGCTTTCAGCAACTTGCCATCTACTCCATATATTCTAAGTACTTTCCACATGCCTTCTCTATCCACTCTGTCATAGGCCTTCTCCAAGTCCATAAAGGCAACATACACGTTTTGTTGCTTCTCCAGATATTTCTCCACAACACAATTCAGGGTAAAAATCTGATCTACACATCCTCTTCCCTTCCTAAAACCTGCCTGCTCGTCGCCTATCCATTTCTCCGTTCTCACTCTCACTCTCCCAATCACTACCCTACTGAACACCTTCCCTACTACGCTTAAAAGACATATTCCTCGGTGGCTACCAGACACTCCTCTTTCCCCTTTGCCCTTATATAGGGGGGCTATTATGCCAGTCTTCCAGTCATCGGGTGCATTCCCCTTTTCCCATGCTAGTTTGCACATTTTCTACATTTTCTAGTGCATTTTATACCAAGTGGATATTTTTGAACATAGTTCCAGTTAGCACTTTTCGAACCTAGTTCAAAGTAGAACATTTCGAACATAATTCAAACAACCTAGTTTTTGGCCTTTTCGAATTTAATAACGTTTACTTGGAAAGAAATTCGAACACGTACCTGTTTCAAACCCTGTACTATCAACACGTACTTATTATCACGTACGTATTTCTAACAAAATTTTATAATATTACATACGATCCTATTTCCATGTCCCTGTTCATAATCGGAAAATTAGTTCGTGGGAAACAAGTTCGAAGGATTTTCGAACTTATTGCCGAATTTAGAATTTAACCCTTGTTTCGCGGCTGACGACTTAAGTAACTTTAGAGAACCTAGGCACAAAGGCGGCTGACTACTTAAGTAGCAAGAAATTTGCGCACATTATCGGCAATATGAGAGAGTCACACGGGGTGGGAGGAGGCGCGAACGGGCTCTGACCGTTCAGCGTGGACCCAGTCCCGCCACTGATAGCACCACATGTGTACATATTCCTCATCTCGCTATATAGGGTAAAATCTCGGGAAATTACTGTATTTTAGGGTTTTTGTACTCGCGTTGCAACATGGTTGCAAGCGAACCCGTTGTCGTACAAGGATGATTCAGGTGTCATTGGAAAGCTCTATTATCGCCCTTTCACGGATACATAATTGTATTACGTTCTGGCTCTTGTTTATGCATGAAAAAGAGCATGGAATGATGATGCTCGTTTAGTATAAATCTGCCCCCCTGCCAGGACGTAAACGTTACAAATGTCCCCGTCCGATGGGGGTTAATACCGAGTGGATGTTTTCGAACCTAATTCCAATTAGCACTTTTCGAACCTAATTCAAACTAGAACATTTCGAACTTAATTCCAACAATCTAGTTTTTGGCCTTTTCGAACTTACTGACGTTCACTTGGAAAGAAATTCGAAAACATACTTGTTTCAAACCATGCACTATCTTATTGTACACGTACCTAATTCACCCTCCCAGAGAGAGTTCGAGAGAGATGCAACACTGCGGCGAAGAGAGAGAGAGACTGCAAAGAGTCAGTGAGTGGACATGAATTAATGAGATGAATCTCTTTCTTTTCTACTTTGTCGAGAAGTGCTGTGTGAGAGCATCCTCCCCACACATGCGAACAGTTCTCAATACATAGATGCACTGTGCCCCTGTACAGAGCAAGAAGCTGTGCAGGGGTAAAGAACCCCCGGAGGCGGTTGAGCACACCAAGCTTCTGGGAAGCTGTTTTAGTATTGGTGGTAATATGGTCTTTCCAAGTGAGATCAGGAGAGAAAGAGATTCCAAGAATACTGAGAGAACATGAAGGAATTATTTATGTATTGTTAAAGTATAATTCATAGTCCTGATAGTTCTTTACGGGTAGATAAATGGAGAAATTAGGTTTTGAAAACATTGAAAGTAACACGATTTTCTCTGCCCCAAATGGAAATGGATGATAGGTCAGAATTAAGGTGTTTTATGGCATCTTCGCATTATATTTTGAGTGCTTGTTTGTAGAGGGGTTCTGGAAAACTAGTTGAATAGTGTAAGGTAGAGTCATCAGCATATGAATGGATAGGACTGGAGGTACAGTTGAGAATACCATTAATGAATATTAGGGAATTGGAGATAGGACAGAACCCTGAGGAACACCGAAGTTGATAGGTTGAGGAAGTGAACGATGGCCCTCCACAACCGCAGCTATGGAACGGCTAGAAAGGAAATTCAAGAGAAAGGGACAGACAGAGGGATAGAAACCAAAGGAGGGTAGTTTAGAGATTTGAGATTTGTGCCAGACTCTATCAAAGGCCTTCGATATGTCTATGCAATAGAAAAGGTCTCACAGAAGTCCCAGAAAGGAGGATGACCGAGAGTTAGTATGATATGAAAGGAGATCCCAAGTAGAACGACCCTTAAGGAATCCATACTGGCGATCTGAGAGTAGATTATGAGAAGATACAGTAGATGCTTAAGACATTTTGAAGTAAGAAAAGTTTCAAAAACTTTGGAGATGCAAGAAATGAGATCAATTGGACAATAGTTGGAGGGTTGAGAGCGGTCACCCTTTTTTGGGACAGGTTGAATGAGAGCAAACTTCCAGCAAGAAGGGAAGGTAGAGACGGAAAAGTTTGCCTAGGCAGGGAGTCACCATGGAAGCACAGTTTTTGAGTACAACAGGAGGGACACCATCCGGACCATACGATTTCTTAGTATTAATCCCAGAGAGTGTAGAGAGTACATCTTTAGAAGAGATTAGGATATTAGGTATGAGTAAGTGAGAGGGGGGTAAAGAGGGAGGAATAGCACCGGAATCATCCAAGGTGGAGTTTCTAGCGAAAGTTTGGGCGAAGAGTTCAGCTTTGTCAAAGGAAGAAGTGACGGTAGTGACAAGGAAGAAAAATTGTTGGAGAGATTTTTAGCTAGATGGCAGAAAGATTGGGAAGGGCTAGAGTTGGATAGTTCAGTGCATTTATGTTTGATGAAAGAGTGTTTGGCGAGTCGGAGAACAGATTTGGCTTGATTCTGGGCAGAAACACAGGATGTATGAAATTCTTGAGTTTGAAGGCCACGTTACCGTTTGAATGCTTCCTTCTTGTTGCGGACAGCAGTAGAACAAGTGTGAGTAAACCAAGAATGTTTTGCATTAGACTGAGAGAAAGAAAATGGAATGTATGCTTCCATGCCCGAGAGGATTACCTCGGTAATGCGTTCAGTACTCTCCGAGGGTCCTCGGCCACAGAACCAAAAATAATTACATGGGAAATCAAAGAAGTACTGCCGGAGAGCCTCCTAGTCCGCAGCGCCAAAGTGCCATAAGTGGCCCCGACTAGGAGGATCAGGTGGCCATACAGGAGATATAGGACAGGTGACAGAGATAAGTTTATGGTTGGAGGAGCTCAAAGGAGAACAATTATTTACAGTATAAGCAGAATGGTTAGAGGTTAGAAATAAGTCTAAGAATATTGGGCCGATCTCCTAAGCGATCCGAGATACGGGTGGGTTGCTGGACTAACTGCTCTAAGTAATTTACGATAGAAAAGATGTAAGCTTGTTCACCAGGTTGGTCAGTAGGAAGAGAGGAAAGCCATTGGCGGTGGTGAACGTTGAAATATCTTAGCATGGAGATTTCTGCGAAAGGAGAGATAGATAGAATGTGTTCCACTTTAAAAGTTAGATAGTCAAACAAATTTAGACAGTCAATAGAATTAGGGGAGAGATAAACAGCGCAGAAATATTTAGTTTGAGAGTGACAAGAAATCTTTAGCCAGAGAGTAAAGAATTCAGAAGAGTCAAAGTTGGGAACACGAGAGAAAGGGAGATTGTTGCGCATATATACGCAACATCCACTGATGGCTTGAAACTGAGGATAGAGATAGAGGAGGATTATATATATTTCAGAAATTTGAGTTATTAATTTTATTCACTTTTCACGATTTTTGCTATACCTTCCTCATTTGTCCACTTGTTATCCGATGTGGTCGTTTTTCTTCTTCTTATATTTATCAGTGAGTGTTTTCTGTTTTAGATTAAGCTTTGTATTATTTTTCAATCTCTTCTTTAAAAATTCGCTTTAGTGAATACGAGTGCCTTACCTAGATGAATTCTTATGTTTAGCTTTCTTTAAATATACTAAATAGATAATTTTTCTTTTATTTAATTTTACTTTATTTTTTAAGGATCATATTTGACTATCTGTAGTGAGCCGACATTTTAATTCTTAACTTCAGATTCCTGTCTGGTCTTTTTCTTCTTTTTGTGTTTGACCTCTCTCCAAGCATAGCGAGGGTCACTAGCACTAGCTGTGGCAGAAATCTCTGCCTCATTCATAATTGCTGCTTCAATTGTTGCTTCCTTGACAGGCACTGCATTTATTTGATATTTCTACCAGTATTCCTTCCCAACCCGACTCTTATGGTTATTTAATCGAAATCCGGCTCCCCTGAGCAAGACAAGTTGTTTATTTGATGGCAAGTATAGCTAACAGCGCCAAAGTGCCACAAGCGCCGCCAGCTGAGAGGAACGGGTGGCCGAATTGGAGAGGTAGGACAGGTGACAGAGATAAATTTATTGTCGGAGAAGCGCAAATGAGAGAGACAGTATAAGCGGAAGGGTTAGAAGTTAGAAACAAGTCGAGAATGTTGAGCCGATATCCGAAGCGATCCGGGATACGGGTGGGTTACTGAACCAATTGCTCTAGGTCATTAAGGATAGAAAAAATGTAGGCCTGTTCACCAGGTTGGTCAGTGGAATGAGAGGAGAGCCATTGGCGGTGGTGAGCGTTGAAATCTCCTAAGATGGAGATTTTTGAGAAAGGAGAGACGGATAGGATGTGTTGCACTTTAGAGATTAGATAGTCAGAGAATTTGAAGTGGAGTTGGAGGAAATATAGACAGCACAGAAATATTTAGTATGAGAGTGACATGATAGTTTGTGCCATAGAGTTGAGAATTCAGAGGAGTCGAAGTCGGGAACATAAGAGCAAGTGAGTATGTTGTGTAAAAAACACAACATCTGCCTTTGGCTTTGAAACGAGGATAGAGACAGTAGGAGGGTACAGAGAAGGGTTTGCTGTCAGTAGTCCCAGACAATTTGAGTTTCGGTGAGAAAGAGAAGGTCAGAGTTGGCAGAGGAGAGGGGGTGTTCAACAGAGTAGAAGTTAGAAGAAAGGCCACAAATGTTGCGAAAGGTGATAGTGAGAGTGTCAGATAGCAGTCCAAGACATTTTGGTGGGTTATTGGGTGATCCCCCCCCCCCCCCACCTCCCCCTATGGCCCTAGGCTGGGCCATGTTGTGTCATAATTGTTTTGTTTTGTAGATTTGGTGCATTGGAAAGCAGTGTTTTATAGATTTGGTGTATTGGAAAGAAAATCAGTAAGATAGGCCAAGAAAATGAAACAGGAGTTCCATCGACTCCTTATCACATGCCTATAGCCTCTCCAGGGTCTAGCTCTGTTCGATTGGTGCCTACAATCTCCCCTTAGAGAGAAGAATAGTCAACCATCTTGAAGATAACAGCTTAATCAGCTCTCAACAACATGATTTCAGGGCACAAAGATCTTGCTTCACCCAGCTGCATGAATACTTTGAAGAGCTTGAAACTGCCAATGACGAACAAGAACAGGTTAGTGTCATTTATCTGGACTGTAGAAAAGTCTTTGACACTGTACCACATAAACGACTAGTTATGAAGCTCAAGGCAGTGGGGATCCAGGGATACTACCTCAAATTCATTCAGGCCATTTTAGCAGACAGGAAACAGAGAGTGGTAGTAAAAGGAGCTTTTTAAAACTGGAGAGAAGTCTCGAGTGGAGTGATGCAGGATAGCGTCTTAGGACCAGTTCTTCTCCTAGTTTTGTCAATTATATCCTAGATAACCTGGAATCGTCTGGTAAACTGTTTGCTGATGATGCAATTATTTACAGAAGGTTTAGGCCTACATCATCCAATGACAGGGAAATGCTACAATCCGACCTTGGAAAACTCCAGGTGTGGAGCAAAAAGTGGCTGATGGAGTTCAATGACACCACGTGCAAAGTAATGCACATTTGGGAGAGATACCCCTGCGCACAGTGTTACACCATAGGGTCCAAGGAACTGAAATCAACAAGTGTTCAAGATAGTAAGAGATTATGAAACGTTGACTTAATTAATTTAAACCAGTACTTCCAACTCGCTCCAAGGAGACAACAAATCGCCACCAGAAGGCACAGTTTAAAGTTCTTGAAGCCATGTCACAGAACAACAAAAAAGAACAACTTCTTTAACACCAGAGTGGTAAATAAAATGGAACAGACTCCCATAATATGTAGTTGCCAGTAGTAGTATTAATGCCTTCAAAAATAGTTAAGACAACTTCATTAACCCAGCAGCTACGATAATTCTCTCAAGAGATTGTACTTGTGGGTTGTGACGCTCCTCACGGGAGAGATGACAAACATGTACCAAAACAGTCCCAATAACAAAAACAACAAATGTGACTGTCAGGGATATAGGGGTAAAAATCTGATGATATTTACTGCCCCCCATCTTGCCTCCACCCTGCTACTCCCATTTCCTCCCTCCACCCGACCAATATACCCATACGCACAGCCGCCCGTTGCCGATTTTGCATCACATTTTTAACTACAGACCACCGTAACACCTCAACCACGCGTCTTTTTGGTATTTATATATATATGATTGGATACGAGCTTGCACTTCCTACACGATGATGTGTTTTTCGTTGTGTTTTGGAAGAGTTACCAAATCGGCCACAGGGTAATGGTGAGTCCTATGGGTGTCTAGTATTTACTATATCTGTTAGGTTATGGTCTAGAGTTGTTACCCACCATGTTAGGTTATATAAAGGTAAACCATTTGGGAAGTTTCCTTATGGGGTTATTAGATTTGGTTGTTTGTAGTTTTCTTTGGGTGGTTGAAGATCCTGGGTAGATTATCTGCGTGGATTCTCTCCTGCTTCTCTCGTAGATTGGTAGATATAAGATAGATATGAATGCAGCCACCACTTATATTTTCGGGTAAAGGAGAACTTGTACCACTTATATATTAGGGTAAAGGAAAATTGTAGTTCCAGCCATCTTATTTATTCAAACAAATGATGATTAAAATATTACAAGGAGAATTTCCATTGTCGGGAGGAAATCTCCGAGCTGTGATCATGCCCATGTCTTCTGTCCAAGTCTCTTTAAAACCTCTCTCCTACCTATCTCCTTACCTCCCTATACACACCTCTCACATGTGACGGGCACCTTCGAAACATGTGGACA